>JAOXOE010000001.1:114093826-114121053 GCA_028565055.1 Phoeniculus purpureus
CCAGACAGCTCTCCAGCCACACATCCCCAAGCCTATAGCGTTGCAGGGGGTTGTTGTGGCTCAAGTGCAGGACCTGGCACTTGGCCTTATTGAAGCTCATGCCATTAACACTGGCCCATTGCTCCAGTCTATCCAAGTCTCTCTGAAGAGCCTCCCCACCCTCTGGCAGATGAACACTCCCACCTAAGTGGATGTCATCTGCAAACTTACTAATGATACACTCTGCATCTTTATTCGGGTCATCAATAAAGATGTTAAACAGAGATAGGCTCAACACTGAGCCCCGAGGCACACCACTTGTGACAGGCCATCGGCTGGATTTAACTCCATTGACCACCACTCTTTGGGCCCAGTGTTTTATCCAGCAGACTGTGTGCTCGTCCAAGCCATGAGCAGCCAGCTTATCAAGGAGAATTCTGTGGGGAACAGTGTCAAAGGCCTTTTGAAAATCCAGGTAAACAATATCCACAGCCTTTCCCTTGTCCAACAGTCAGGTCATCCTATCATAGAAGGAGATCAGGTTCGCTAGGCAAGGCCTACCTTTAATAAACTCATGTTGACTGGGCCCGATCCCCTGGTTGTCCTGTATGTGAAGTGCGATGGCACTTGAGATGATGTGTTCCATGACCTTCCCTGGTACTGAAGTCATACTGACAGGTCTATAGTTTCCTGGATCCTCCTTTCTGCCCTTCTTTTAGATGGGTGTTACATTTGCCACCTTCCAGTCCATTGGGACCTCCCCAGCTAACCAGGATTTCGAGTCAATATTGGAAAGTAGCTTGGCGAGCACATCTGCCAGCTCTTTCAGCACCCTTAATGTTACTACTACTATCTTTATCAACGAATTACTTCAGGAAATGACCATGACAGGATCCAAACATCATGGAAAAGTTCTATATGTGAAGCGATATTTGGCCAAACCGAGATCTTGCTTGGGAATTGGTTTCATAGGAATGAGGACGAAGACCAGAGAAGTAGCTGAAAGGAAGGACAGTCCAGAATTACTAACAGATAATGACCAGCTGTGGATACCAGGGAGCCTAGATTGCTGGAGAATGACAGTAGGAGTCTCCAAGGAAAGCATTGCAAGGGGCAAGTCAAAGCAAATCCTAGGTCAGAAAGAGAACCAAAGTATACTCTCCCTACTACTAAGAAGGAAAATCTCAGCAGGACACAACATCAATAAGAAAAAATGTAGAGTCCAAAGCTTGAGAGAAGAAACAAATACCAGTCAAGGGAGATCATGGCAAGAAATAAAGAGGCTCAAGAATGGCTATGAAACCCATAATCTAGAAAAATATAGATTATACATTTAATTATAGACCATAATCTAACCATAGGATACATGCTTAAGTAGAACAGCATGTATCATCCCATCCATCTGCTAACACTGGCTGTGTAATACTCCTGAGAAATTAGCAAGAACAGCTGTCCACTATAAGCAGAGGAATTAAATTACTTCCCAAAGCAAGTGTCTGACAATAGAGAAGGGATTCAGGAAACTCCTGGCTCTGTCTTGTGATCAATTCAACTAATTATTCGCTTTCTCATGCAATTACTGCAGAGGGGAAAAAGAAAGTCTCAGCACGCAGTCTCACACGACATCTGCTTTAAAAAAAAAATAAGTGCAATAGAATTTGGGATGTATCTCTTGGAAATACAGGAGGAAAAGAGATCAATATTTGGCATCACCAATTCTATAGATCCTGCATCAAGCAAAATGACTTTAAAATGGAGCTGATACCAACATTTTTTTTCTTGTCTGGTCAGCACATAAGTCTCAATTCTTTGTGCACTTGAGTAATAAGTTGATTAGCAGTGCATATTACTTAAAGACAGCCAGAGCAACATTCAATAGACTGGAATGCCAATTCTTTACTCCAGAGAAGCATATTTTTACATTTGAAACCACTACTTGTCAAGCTCATTTGGAAACTGAGGTACATTTGTGGCTACTAAATTACTGTGGAACAGACATAGTCAGACATCTGGTCATGAGATTAATAGCCAAATGGAAAAAGCTGAGCAAAGACCTAGAAATGGAAAATAGTCCTTGGTCTTCTGTACTTTGATATCATTACCACAGGGAATAAAACTTTATTCTAGACAAGATAAAAGTATCAGAGATGAATTAATCATTTCCTCTCTGATCCTACATATCACACTGCGGAGTGAGGACTTGTTACAATGTGTTTGATTATCTCCAAAGCAAAACAGGGGAGCAGGAATGTGCACCACAGCCTTACTTCAGGAACAGAAGTTCATGCCATTGATTGGTCTTCTTCACCCATTCCTATGCCACAAAGACACAGTTACGTTTAAAGCCAAATCAAATAATTGTACTCTTATGATGCCTGATTACTAACAACATCCCTGCGGATACTAAGAACAGATGGCAAAATCTAACCTTAAGCTCACCTGAAGACTAAGATGAGTCAGTCTGTAATGGAGAAAAAACCAGTAAGTTATTGTTGCAAGCATCCAGTATGCTTCAGAGTTGTGAGTGTTTCCAGACTCTTTTAAAAGAGAGCTATGAAGCAAAAACAATCACAAAAAAATATGCCAGATGAATACATAACTCTGAATGAATGAATACCTACTAAAAAGCAATAACATTTTCCTATCCCTCAAAAATATTGATGCTTAAAAATAATTATAAAAATGATAATTTCTACAGATTCAGTAAAGCATGGTTTGGATTTTAATAAGAACAATTATTGTAGTTCCTTTAAGGAGTCTAAAAGTTTATGGCACAACAAAACCCACAGTTTTAAACCGAGCTCAGAACAACAAGTAGAAGAAATTTCTATTTTGTCTACCAAGAAATCAAATGTACCCAGAGGAAGGCTGGAACTGGATGTAGATGTCACACACTCCGCAGTGGTGGTATACTCTCCCATATCACCCCTCTAATGCTTCTGTGACCTAAAACAATATCCCATGTCTGGACATTGTACAGAGCTTGGGGAATAAATGTGCTGTACTAACTGATCTCGAAATGGTCATTGATTAAGCACCTACACAAAACACTGACTCATTAAAAAGTGTTCCACAGTCATGGATAGGAAGTTCCTGTAGCCTGGTTTTATTGTGTTTAAGGAGAACTCCTGTAATACATTTTTTGTGAACAGCTGCTGTTGAAAAGACAAACTGAAGAACTATTTTGCCCCAAAAGGCATTTGTACCCACCACGGTATATCACATAACAAGAAAAACAGATGCAGTGATAGTAGAAAAGGCACTTACATGGAAAGAGTGAACTTGTAAAAGTAGACTCTTCACAAGGGTACCATAAGAACACAACCAATCAGAATATTTTTTCCTCAAGATACTGACTTGTAGAGATCAGTTACATGAAGTTGGAACTGTGTTTCTGTACTTCTTGCAATATTCCCAGGGAGATACAGAACAAGTGCCTTTAGGTAACCTATATTTACCTATGCAAGAGTCATTTTATAGTCCTGAGCCCTCTAAGAAGAAAGTAATTTTTTTAAAAATCAAGCAGAACACCTAAAAGAACAAGAAAAAAACCTATTTTGGAGGACAGGAAGAAATACTGGAAATTCTTACGGTGTTTTTTATTCTTTTGTCTCCAAAACGTTCCTGTGGAATACATTTTGCTCCACAAAGTGCAATGTGTGACAGTGTTGTGCTGAAGTACAGATATTTAGTCATCATATTCAGGTCTGTAAAATAAGCATCTAAACCATGTGTCTGGTTTGCGTGTCTTCAAGCCACTGTGTGCACATGGAGATGAAGGAACTTCCAGAGGCTGCAGTTGGAGACTGCAATTATTTGTATTACCATTTGAAGAACAGTTGGAGCCAAGTGGCACAGAGACTTTTGTGTGTTCAGCACAGCAGGCTGAGCAAGACACAATTTGGTGCAAGCTCTCTCAGTACTGGCTACTTCATTTGCCCTCCAAAGAAGATTCATTCTTGAAATTGGAGGACGGCTGGACTTGTGCTTTTGGGGACTCACTGGAGTGACAAGCATATGGGCTGCCAAAGGTGACATTCCCTTGAAAAGTGAATGAGAATCTCCCTTCAAAAGCAGAGGAAAAAACCCATGGCACGCTGCTTATTTTGCCTTCCCAACATCAGGGACTATCTGACCTTATCTTCCCAGAAACACCAAGCATCTTATCAGCCTCAGTTCTCAAAAGAGATGAAAACATCCACTTCTGCACAGTGTCCCATATCACCAAATAAGCTCAGCATCTTTGAGTGGCTCAGTCTCTTTGCAACAGGAAATATGCTAAGAAGCATTATCAACAGGAAAGAGGATCACAAGCTTTAAAGCATGATTAACCAGGATAACAATTCCTCAAAGATACTAGATTACATGAATATTCATCAGTGATTATGCCCAGTGTAATTGAGATTCACATAAATTATAATGAAAAGTTGCCTAGCCATTGACTTGTCAACTTTTACTTAAGATAAAAAATCAACCATCCTTAAAAAAGTGAAAGATGAGTAAGTGGGTAAAGAAAAGTCGGGAGAAAAAGTGGGAAATCCTTGAAAGTTGAAAATGGAAGGCACATGGCAATTCTAGGAGAACTACAGGGCATGACCTGTGATCACACTAAGTTTTCAGAACTGAATTGAACCATGACAGCCATGATGACAAACACAGCAAGGTCATTGTTCACAAAAATCATTAAAGTTGGAAGAGACCTCCAAGATCATCAAGTCCAACTGTCAACCCAATGCCACCTTGCCTAGTAAATCATGCTTTCAAGTGCAAGATCTAAAGTTTTTTGAACATCTGCAATGATGACGATTTTTGAACATCTACAATGACCACCTCCCTGGACAACCTGTTCCAATACCTGGCCACTCTTTCTGTGGAAAAAGAAAAATTCCTAATGTCCAATCTAAATCTCCCCTGACACAACTTGAGACCATTTCGTCGCTACTGACTCGTGAGAAAAGACCGACCTCCATGACCTCCTCCACCCATCCAATCTGTCCAGGTCCCTCTGCAGAGTATCCTCAAACAGACTGACACACCTGCTCAAATTGGAGTCCTTAAGAAACAGTTTTCACCCAGGTGGTTTATAAAGCTCATGCTTTCTTTACTCCTACGGCCCAAGAATGACTGTGTCTTCTGTCAGAGACCTGTCTGTACTTCTCTGATCTTTTACAGTTCATTAAACATTATTGCACTGCACAATCTTATTTGCATTTCCTTAATTGCCCTGCAATCCCAATATAATTCTTTATCCTGCTGAAGATAATTTATACTTTATTTTCAAAATACTCCTCATTTCTAAAGTGGTGGGGGAAAAAAGCAAGTGATTAATGAGTCCCACAGGCTCATGTTACTTAGGCATATTTTAAACTCAGCACTGGAGTCGTGAACCCCAGGCAGAATGAGCAGTTACTTGCCTGCTTTGTTTCTTCAGACAAGTAAAAGCTACTGCTTTTCTTTATCTTTGAAACAGACAGAGAAATATCCCTTTATTTTATCACTTCAGGTTTGAAAGGATCCACCATTCATTGTAGAACTTTGCTAAAATTATTCTTCTTTCAGTTTGGTTCCCAAAACAGTGACCAAAGTAGCACTTTGAGTACGTCTCGTTTAGGTCCAGTGTTGGAAGGTATGATGGTCAGGAGATAGAGCTACAGCAGACGTGATTATTCACCCATACATGTTTAACGTGCACAGTTGTGAGTTAGTGAAAGTAGACTCCTAGCATGAACTTTGAGGCAAGAGAAGAAAGTGGAGGCAGAGTCATTGAGTTCATCCTGAATGGTTATTGACTAGGCTGTATGTAGACAGCAAAGAACATTCACCATCTCGGTTACTTTTTATATCTTGCTGTTCAGTGCTTGAATTTTATTCTTCATATAAATTGTCACTATGATAATCCTTTGGCATTGTAGAAACAGCTTTACATTTGCTGATGTGTTTTAAGAAATGGCATCAAAGTGCAGAGACAGATTCAAGAGAAAAGGGGACAACAGTTCTGACTTGTAAATTTTTATGTTCTAACTGTCAGAAACAATGATTTGTCTGCGCTCATATTTGTAGCACAATCCACTGAGCTGTTGTTATTTTGGATACTGTGGGTTTTAACATTGAAAAAATACTGTGGAGAAACAGTCCCACTCAGAGACAGAGAGAATTTGTGTAGAAATTAAAGTCTATATAGGAATGAATATCGTAACGGCAACATTACTCATTTACATTGCTCCATGCAGCTCCATTGGCAAATTCCTGCAATCAACTTTCTGTAGCTGATGTCAATACATTTTCAGTACAGTGAGACTATTATAGGTGCAGTTTTCTGCCTGAAAATAAAACTAGCTCCCATTTACAGTAAATGTACAGCTATAACACATGCATTGATTGATTTTGCTTATCTCTCCAAACGCAAATGTACCGCATGATTTTTACATTCACCATAACTGCTGAGAGAGTGACCATTTCAACAGGCACAGGTGCTATTACTACATAACTACATCCAAACATCCTTTTCATTGCGTCACAGCATCTGCCGATGTCTGTGTGTCACTGCTGCTCAGAGTTAACCACATAGGGATGTTGCACTGTGATAGGTAAAACTGAAAGTAATGCCAAGACACCATTATTACTGCCACATAATTTTGCTAATTCATCTTCCTTCAGCATTGCCTTTATTTCTTCTTAACAGGTAACTGAAAGGAGAAATATAATTTCTTTGTCCCTGTCCTGACTGCAGGAAAGAGTTTCCTCAGTATATGTGCTCCACAGTCATTGTGTCTAACAATTGTGATTTACCACAGAGGCATAACTTTGCAAGCACAGGGGACATGATGCTGTGCCTAAGCTCTCTATTCCTCAATTTAGATGCAAAGGGAGCTGCAAGCAGATCCAGTTAGGCTGAGAAAACTATGAGTGAGAAGGTGAAAGTTCTGTACAAAAGGTACAAGTCCCAGGCAACCCCAGTGTCCTACTGAATTCTGTAAGACTTTCTATGCACAAGAACAAATGCCTTTACAATCTTGGGCCTGTCCACGTGGGCACAGTGAAATCACTCAAGACAAATCCAAGGCAGATTTACCATAAGGAAGAGGACAAGAAGACAGAAGCTGCACCACACACTATTAGGTGCGGAGTGGCCATGCAGTTGAACAGTCATTCTCCTGTTTTCCCTGCTACATCAGAGCTGAACTCAGTTCAGAGCTACTAATAAATTCAAAGGAATGACATTAATTCACCACAGTGGGTCAGGCTTTGTTTTCATTTAAACCCATGTTACAACTGTCATTTTTATGAGATTCCAAGGACTTAATGGAGAGTAAAATTGCACCCAGTACACTTCTTCTGATGGTGTTCCTTACATCCCTATTTTCTGTGCTTTTGTGTTAGCAATGCACCGTTATTTGTAGGTGAACAACATTCAGGGATGGTTTGCAGTGCCAGTAAGTATGTATGAAATGAATATGGACCTTTCATGTTTACCACATCCTATATCTTAAGTATAAAATTAGGAGGCCTAAGAAGTTGAATTAATAGCTGGAATGTTTGGAAGCCTTGTGAATGTTTGTCTCATGCTGAGTGTTATTAGACCAGAAAAGTACTATGAAAAACTGTTTTGGAAAAAGTTGTTACAAACCTAACTCCAGACAGCTCCTGCTGCTGCAAAGAGAAAGTGAAAGGTTAAAAGCACAAGAAAAAGGTAATCATAAGATGACTTTCAAGCCAAGTATACTTTAAATGAAGGAAGTCTGCCCCAAACAAAATATTCAGCAGCAGCTTATAGCAACCAGATTTTCAGTTCACTTGCAAACACTCTCAGAGAGATTCAGCCACAGTCTAATTGAGTTGATTAGGGAAAGCAGCAAGACTGTTAGTATCAGACTTCTCTGCCACTGAAAAAAAATCAAAGATCTAACTGAACCTACATATCTTGACTTGTATGTCCTCGACTATCACTCTTCTGGAGTCAAAGATGTCCCAATCCTGCCAAGATGGAATACCTGCAGCTCACATCCTAGGGAAGACAACACCAGGCGAAAACTTACACTTCCAGAGTGGTGTGATCTTAGAAATCAGTGATGAATACAGTACAAAAACAACAAGCAGGCCCCAAAGCTATGACCACAGAAGTAGAAAACAAGACAAAAATATACACTCCATGCCCCTCTCCTTGCCATTGAAACACTGCAGATACAAATGGTTTGGAACAAAGTAATGGACCTATGAACAGTAGCAGATGAGGATGCATGAAGAAGCAACTCATTGGAGTACAAATACTTACATCAAGAAGATATCACAATGAGACTGCACAAGAGGAACACCAGTATCCTGATCAAGAGATATAATGGGAGACAATAAGCAGGAATCACAGAATCACAGAACATTAGGGATTGCAAGCGACCTCAAAAGATCACCAAGTCCAATCCCCCTCCGGCAGAACAGGATCACCTAGACCAAGTCGCACAGGAACATTATCCAGGTGGGCTTTAAATGTCTCCAGAGAAGGAGACTCCATGACCCCTCTGGGCAGCCCCTTCCAGTGTTCTGTTACCCTCACTGTGAAGAAGTTCCTTCTCATATTGATGTGGAACCTCCTATGTTCCAACTTGCACCCATTGCACCTTGTCCTATCACTATGTCAACTGAGGGCAGAACTAAAGGGTCACTGTAAGAGAGAATGCAAAGAGATTTTTTTTTTCCACTCTTCTCTTAGTGTTCACAATAACTCCTATCAGGACACAAAACTGTGGCATCACAAGTGCAGCAGAGTGCGAAATATTGATGAGAAATGAAGGAACCAAAATTCCAGATAATTGCAAAAAAATGTTTTTCAGAACCTGAGCATCTGTTAACTCGCAGCAATCTGAGCTATAAATTAAATGAAACAGTCACTTAGGCTGGAAATGGAATCAAGAAGGATTCCTCTCTCGCAATAGGTGTTTTTTCAACAGTTCTGCTAAGATAGGATGGAAAAATACTGTGATGCTACAAGTGTGTGTGTGATGCTAATGCCACAGAAACTGGCAGTGAGATACACAGCTATTACACAGCATGTAGCAATATGGGAAAGAGCTATGTTACACCAGTCTGAGCTGAAGTCCTACGGGTTAAAATCAAGATCTACAAAAATAGGTGATTTCTCTATCATGCTGAATTTCAAAGCTGCTTTTGCTGATACTGATTGACATGTGACAAAAAATGCCATTACGACTCAGAAAGCTCTATTCACTAAGACTGATAAAAACTGATATGATCAAGGTATCTTTAATAAAAATACTGAAAACCAAACCCTAGGGTGTCCCTCAACCTCAGGCTTAATTGTCTTTAACAAAGGTGAAAGGTTTTACCAGAAGGTCTCATCACATTTTGGTAAAACAAAGGATTGAAGTTGGTTACACCTTACTAGACGTGTCTCTACCAGCCACTGAAACTGATTTGTATGAAATGGAACGCAGAGTCCTTCAGACAAACACGACAAAAGGACATGCTAAAACGGAAGCTGGCCTCTTGCGAAGATTGTGGTGTAACACCGTAAGGCTTTCTTGTAAAGTAAAGAAGAACCTACAAGGATGAGCTCCATATTGGTTGTTCTGGAGACACTATGTCCTGCTTGAGAAAAAAATTAAAGGCTGACATCCATGTTCTGGCCTGGGAAACCGTGTGAGCTATTCTTTAATGCTAAATCCAGCTCAGTCTGTCAATTGATTCTTTCCGAAATAGCAAGCCAAAACCAAGGGAAACAGAAGATGACAAAGGCTTACGATGAGTTTTTCATTGTGCTTTTTGATTCCCCTTAATCACTGGCAATTTTACCACATTTCCTTAAGTGCAGGTGTAAAACCAAATTTATCTCCAAATTACTAGGTAGCCAGCACCACTGATTTCATTGGGCGTGAGTCATAGCATGCCTTGAACAGTTATTATTCTTGTATTTAAAAAAGAATCAGCACTCTTAATTCTTTGTTGCCTTACATCAGGCATAATTATTTATACCAGGGCAGAGCGAGGGCCAAGTGGCTTCACATCCAGAATTAAGGTTTAACATCCGCTCACTGCTGAGTAAACACCTCTGCAAGGTTCAGTGTAACAGAAAATTAGCACCAGTGATTTCATAGCCGCCAAAGTCAACGATTTGACTCTTGCCAGGAAAAGAAGATATTTCACCCAACAGCAGACTGCACTGGTGCCTAATTCCCTGTATCCTCACAGGGTATCGCAGGGCTTAGTTCTCTGTAGGAGGCTCTCCCACGCATTTCTGTTGTTAGCACTTCCCTGCAATGCCAGCACTCAGTGAGCTGATATTGGCCACTTCCATGTTAAACTCTGTAAAAGCTTTACTCTGGAAAGCCAAGTTTTGAGAAGTCACCCCCTGGCCTTCTCAGAGCAGTAAGTTGGGGGTACCTGGAAGGTGAAGGATATTGAGAAGGCAGCAGGGCTCACGTGCACATGCTGTGAACTGGCTGTCTCTTCCCTGTGGCAAGACAGGGAATGACATACATCTAGAAATTTAAGCCCAGATGAAGAGATTGAAGGTTTTCCTGTTTGCTTACACTAACAGCTGAGATTAGGAGCCTGACTAGATAAGGGTACGGGCGTAACACTGACAGATCACAGAATCATGGAATGTTTTAGGTTGGAAGTGACACTTAAAGGTCCTGTAGTCTGCCCACCCTGCAGTGAGCAAGAACATCTTTTAACTAGATCGAGTTACTCAGAGCCCTGTCCATCCTGACCTGGAATGTTTCCAGGGATGGAAAATTTACCACCTCTCTCAGTAACCTGTGCCAGTGTTTCACCACCCACACTGCAAAAAAAAGTCCTCTATATACCTAATCTAAATGTCTGGATGTCTCACTTAATTTCATATTCCCACTTCTCACTACTTCATACACATGCATCTCTCCATCCATCCAGGGCCTGATCGTCCTTGGGAAGTCCCGACACAGTAACATGGCCACAGTCTCTGCTCTACTATGAGTACAAAGTTTGAAATTCATTTCCCAAATGCAGTTGTTCTGCCTATGTCATTGGCACTAGGATAAACAATCTCTCCAGGCAAGGCTGACATGGTGTCTCAGGAGCAGGATTTCTGTTTCATGCTCTCACTCTCCAACAGCTCTTTGATGGTCTGATATTAAATTAAGAAGAAACAGGAACAGGACTGAGAAGCCTTTCAGTCTGCAGTCAATATCCAGCATTTAAGACTGGAAGGAGACAACTTCTATAAGTGCTTGCACTGCCAGAACACATCTAGTAGAGCCTTGGGGAAGGGAAAAAGAGGAATATAAAATTATTCATCAGCAGCCATTGCTAAAACTGACATAAACTGAGGATCCAGCTTAACCACAGGTGCCCTTCCCCTGCTTCTACAACAGCAGTGCTGTAGCTTCTGCACTGCACATCCAGACCCTTAAGCAATGTTACACTGCAGAGATTGCATTTCCCCATCTCTAATGTCATCTTCAGGCTGCCAGGAAGCCTGTGTCTACAAGTAAGTTTATATTCCTTCAACCTGTCTCTGTCTGTGTTTATGAAAGCTATTAATTTCAGCCATCTATTCCCTCACTTTACAAAGAGCAGTACATTTCCAGCAACAGGGAAACCCAGTTAGAGCCCAAGAGAAAAAGAGAGCACAAAAGACAGGAGACGATAAAGGAGAAATAATATGTGTTTGCAAATATGGAATTGTCCTGTGACCTGATGATGTAAAACGCTGCAGTCAGGCTCATTTCTCTCATAACTTGACATGTAAGGCTTTGCCACTCTCGCTAATACCAACACAAAATCACATTGGACAACTCACAGAACCAGTCAGCTATTTAAACTTTCTGTTATAATTCCACAAACTTCAAAACTTTCTTTTCAGTTTATGCAACCAAAAAGATCGTTAATTTTTTCTAATGTAAAAAACTCAAAACCTGTGTTAAAGGAATTCAGTTCTGCTGTTCAAGAGCTGTGGGTACACACGCTTGACCCACAAGTCAAGCGCAGTGTGAAAAGAAATCCAAGTCTTCCTCTGCCTTCTCCAAGGTTCTGACACAGCCTACCAGTCAGATAAAGGCTTTCCAGGTACGTACTGACCAGTAACACTGTCACAGCTCATACAGCAGGAAGCCTCAAATCCTGCCCCAGAGGTAACTAGGCACTTGGTTCAAGATGCTGTGTTCTGGCTGTCAAGCAGAGAAAACCTCTTCAGCTGGCAGATAATTGTTCGTGTGCCAGCAGGGAAGGATTCACAGAACATTTTTTAAAAGGAATTATTCTAGGACAGAAAAAAAAAGAGATAATTGTGCGTTGTACACCACCACCACATCCCATTTGTAAAAGGAGATGTCTCTAGAAAGCATTTCAGCTTTCCAGAAAGACCTGGAGTGCTACAATTCACGTGGAAAGTCCCCATCTTTACTCTGAAGATCAGTCTTCATGAGTCCCAGTTCTTCTGGACCACAAAGGAGGTCAGGAGAATGGAAGACTTTGCCTTGCTTGATGAGGACTGGGTTAAAGAACCAAGTAAACTGGATGTCCACAAGTCTATAGACCTGCATGAGATACATCCACAAATGCTGAGGGACTTGGAAGAAGTCATTGCCAGACCACTCTCTGACAAACCATGGAGAATGTGCCTGAGGTCTGGAGTAAAACCAGAGTCACCCCAGCCTTTAAGAAGGGTAAGAAGCAGGGCCCAGGTCAGTCTCACCTCCATCACCTCCATAGATTGGTCAGCCTCACCTCCATCTTTGGAAAGGTGATGGAACAACGTGTGGATAATTGGATACTGAGGTGGATTGGGAACTGGTTAAAGGACAGAGCTCAGAGAGTTGTGGTCAGTGGGGCAGAGGCCTGTGTCTGGTGGTGTTCTTCAGGGCTCAGTACTGGATCCAATCCTATTCAATATATTCAACAGCCACCTGGATGAGGAGACAGTGCACCTTCAGCAAGTCTGCTGATGATACAAAGCTGCGAGAAACCACTGACACACTGGAGAGCTGTGCTGCCATGACCTGGACAAGCTGAAGAGTTGGGCAGAGAGAAACTTACTGATATTGAACAAGGGCAAATGTAGAGTGCTGCAACTAGGGAAGAACAACTCCATGCAGCAGTACAGACTGGGGACTGATCTGCCGTAAGGCAGCACCTGGGGGTTCTGGTGGACCACAGGCTGACCATGAGCCAGCAATGTGCTTTGTGGTTAAGAAAGCCAACAGTCTCTTCAAGTGCATTAAGAAGAGTATAGCCAGCGGGTTGAGGGAGGTTGTCATCTCTTCCTACTATACCCTGGTTAGTCCTGACCTACAATACTGAGTTCAGTTCTGGACTCCCCACCTCAAGAAAGACAAAGAGCTACTGGAGAGAGTCCAGCACAGAACCACGAAGATGATAAAGGGGTTAAAGCATCTTTCTTATGAGGAGAGGATGAAAGAGCTGATAGGAGTGTTTAGCCTAGAGAGGAGGAGACTGAGGGAAGGTTTCATTAATGCTTATAAATATCTAAAGGGCAAGTGTCAGGAGGATGGGACCAGGCTCTTCTGAGTGGTGCCCAACAATAGGGCAAGGGGCAATGAGCATAAATTAAGAAAAAGAGGTTCCTTTCAATCATAAGGAAAATATTTTCTACTTGAGGGTAACATGAGGGTAATTTTTTATGAGGGTGTTTTTTTTACGAGGGTAATTTTTTACTATGAGCCCTGACACAGGCTGCCCAGAGCGGCTGTGGAATCTGCATCTCTGGAGAGACTCAAAACCCTCCTGGATATCTTCCTGTGTGATCTGCTCTAGGACAACCTACTCTAGTAGAGGGGTTGAACAAGATGATCTGTAGAAGCCCCTTCCAACCCTTAGCACTATATGAGTCTGTGATTCCTTACACCTCACTCATGACTTCACATTTAGAGAGACAACACACCCCAGTTATTCTAAGGTTCAGAGCACCTCTTTTTCATTGAATGGTACCATCTCTCTTCATTCTCTGTTTTCGGGATAAATCAACACTATCTTCCACAATTTTTTAGTGTCTTATTCATATTTCATTCATATTTCCTTTTACCTCGGGGCTTGCATTTGCTCCTGAGCATGACTGCTTAGCTGTTCCTTGGGTGATAGTGTCCTAAAGCTGTAGAAATCTTGCCTGACAGAGAAGTCAGTGAGTTCTCTGAAGTTAAATCCCAGTACAAGCATAATTAGATTATCTAATCTGTGACCTTTGGGGATAGCAGTGTTTACAATAAAATGACTGCAACCGCACTTCTGTATCTTAAAAAAAAAAGATTAATGGCTTGAATTAACCCATCATTACTGGGGGAGGAAAGCAGTTTTCTCTGCATGACGCTGAACACCATCCCTCTTCTCCTTACTGTTGTTTATAGGTACAAAGGGGGAAAAGAACCAAAGCAGTAAAGCTGTCCCCAGGTTTGGCTGCAGTTGCGTGACTTGCTGGAGGCAAAACACTGAAAAGGTTTAATCCTGTGGCACCAGGCTCAGTGTAGGTGGAAGCAAGGAGAACTTTGGCAAGTATGCAATTTAAAGGGTGGGAACACGCTGCAGATGCCCACTTGTTGACTTGATGAAAGAGAGAAAAATACCCTTTTGCTTCATGTACTTTCCAAAATCCATGCTGTGAACCCAACAGAAAAATCAGATTTTCATAATGTATAAAAAATATAAAAGCAAATGACTTCTAGAAAACAATGCTGTACTCACAACCAGAGTAACTGGGGGATGTTGCTTCTGAAGTTTGTACAACTTCACTCGCATTGTTCTGTTGCAAAAGATACTGTCTCTGTGGAAGGAAAACTAGCAAGCTATTTACTACCATGCAGGTGATATCTGACAACAACGACTTTATTATTAATTATATGATGGCGGGGCTTCTGAGGTGACGACAAAAGTCTAGTCTCTGGAATGCAGGTTTTGTTACCTTTCCTTAAAACAAACACAGTATTGTGAGCCACAAATCTATACTAAAATCACATGGAAAAGTGATATTCAATTCCTTGGATGTTTTAGCTGAAAAAACCCAACCAATCAAAAACCCAACACCCTCTACTCAAAAAACCCCCAAACAAACCCTAATGAAAAAAAAAAGAGGAAACTCAAAACCCACTAACTTTGATTCACGAGCAGGATGCTTTCTTTCCCAAGTCCACTACAGAGGTTGTGGGGTTTCTTCTCCCATCCTGCAGCAGCTCTGACCCCACAAACAGAAACCTAAATTAATTTTCCTTAAACATTTGGAAGAAAGTGCAGCCATTTAGGAACTGCTTCAAGGACAGCCCAGCTGTATGCACAGCAAGAAGCAGGGCACTCAGTAATTCTAGCTAGACTGACTCTTCATCACCCTCAGAGGCAAAGCTGTGGAGTGGTCAGTCCAACAGGTGTATGGTGCTGCATTCAATTTTCCTCTAATAGGAAAATTCTCTTCTAATAGGAAAATTTCTGTGTCTCTCTTATGTCTTAGTTGTGAATTCAATCACCAGCTATTCCATTTCACAATCATTTAAGAGGACAAAGTCCTTGAAAAAGCATTTGTTATCTCCACAGAAATGACTTTGTAGTCATTTCTTTGTACCATTTCCTGGTACAAGAAGCTGCAGGCACCAGTACACCATTTCACTGCGGTGTGATGCATGAATCCAGTGTAAATGCCTTAACTGTGGGAGTTCACAAACTCCTCTTAGTGATAGACAGAAAGTAAGAACTTTCTCATGATAGATCTTGGTTCAGAGGCAGAAACATTTTGTTTGCCCTGAGACTTGATAAGAAGCCTACTTAATTTAACCTACCCGTAGAGACTTAATTGAGAAGTTCAAGTTAAAAGCCCCTTGTTTGTAACTGTTGTTATCCGATCTCTTCTGTAACGTAAACTCTGCTGCACAACTGTGCGTCTCCTTTCAAAGGGACCTTTACAGCAGCTATGGTCCTAACTTAGGCTTCTTGATTTACTTGAAGAAGGATCCAGAAAAGTCTAAACTAGTCCTGAGTTTATAATATATATATAATTGTATATAATATAATCGCAAATTCTATTTGCAGTTCTGTGCCTGTATGGAAAGTGTAACAAGGGTCAAATATGCTCACAATGGGATGAAAACAACACTGTTCTTCAAGATATCTGGCTCCCAGCAGCCAGACATTGGCTGGGTAAAAAATGTTGTCATTGCTAGCATTCGTGAACCCACCCAGGCTGGGACAGTAAGCTGTCTTGTGTTCTCAAAGGACTGAAAAGTCAAGCTCCAACTCAACAAATCTTTCACTGGTAGCGCAGAAGGCACCGACGTCTCAAACTGAATTTCGGAACTGAAGTTGAATTGGCAGAATCAAAAGTTAGTATGCCTTAAACTGTAAACCAGAGTAGGGGGAAGAGAAAGGAATAGGAATGCTCTGAGCACCATCTTAGTGGGGCAGCATAGCCTGAACTGATCTGTTTTGGTTTTTTGAGTTTTTAAAAATAAAATATTAAAGTTTAAAACAATGCCAGGGCAAATATTCCAGGGGTGGAAATGAACAGTAGAGAATTAGGACAGTAAGCTACAGATTGGATCAGACTTAAAAATACAGATAACCATAAAATCCCAAACTCTAACATAGGCATTTCTGGAACATGAGGTTCCGTGTGAATGTAAGGAAAAACCTTTTTACTATGAAGGTAACAGAACAGTGGAACAGGCTGCCTAGAGAGGTTCTGGAATCTCTATTGACCCTCAAAACCCATTTGGGCATGTTCCTGTGTGATCTCCTCTTGGTGATCTAGCTGTACCAGGAGTGTTGGACTAGATGATCTTCAGAGGTTCCTACCAACCCCTATCATTCTGTGAATCAATGCCTATGTGAACCTGCTACTTAAAACAGCAGTGTCACGTAGAAGTTTTCCTTCTTTTACACTCCCTTCGCTCTTGTTGGGATTGTTCAGTCAAAAAGCATTCCTTCTTTCTTTCCCCTGCTTTACACTCTCTTAAAAAGAAAATCAGAGCTGGAAAGGGGTTTGAAAGAATCAAACCTAATTGCATATCTGTTACAAGGTCTGAGTCACAGCAGCAATTAGCTGAATGGAGTTGCCTTTCAACCTAGCCTACAGCTACTGTTTTAAACAATAGACTGTTTAAAACGTTGCTTACCTTAGAGCTGTAGTGTAATTATTTATTCTAAGGCAGATTCAGTGTGGCATCAATCCTAGGTGCAAAACTGAAATAACGTATGAAACCTGTTACTAATATTCATCATTGCTAATTCTGTTGTATGCTCTTGATGATTATCACCACTGATTTACTTATCTAGCTAAAATATCTTGTATGAATTATGATTTAAACCTTTAAAAGTAATCTTCACAACAGAATGCAAACTAAGAAGTGGAGCAAATCACTGAGGTATTTTTGTTTTTAAAAAGGAAGGAACTTTAAAGGGTAGGAAAGAACTATTATGAAAAGTGACTGCGTGAAATGGTGCCACAGGGTGTCACGAAATTGTTCAGTGACTCCAGAGCAGATGTGCTCCATTTGCAAAGAGAAGAATCACATTTCTCTGTCCCTAACTCAAACCTCTGAGAATCAACCATATCAATAAATGTTCTGCTGGATGACTCAGGTCTTCAGAGCAACACCAGGGCAATCCCACAAACTTCAGCTTATGCCCCTGTGATATCTCTAGGTCCTCTGTTGTTTTCAGTGTGAGCTTACCACAATAACCATTCTGTTGATGATGTGCAAAATGGGACAGAGGTGTCTGCTTGCTCTCATTTATCAGTGTTGGCTCAGAGGGTTTAACAGGAGCAAAAAGCAGTGAAGAATGGATTTTCCCACTGAAGTGAGTAACTGTGACTCAAAACATATCAAAGCAACAGCTTTCTTGAGATAGAAGGTATCATTCCCACTGAGTCAACTTTGCTTATAAACCATAGCTGCTCCTATTTTCTGGATTAGGAATGTGGAATTACACACACGCTCCGTAACAATTAGGCATGTTTGCATGAATAACCATCACGAATAAGCTTTGAAATCACACAGATTTGGAACAGAAAGAACTTGAACAAATCCCCTCTGCTCAGAAGACAGTCGGTTCTGAACACAGCACGTAGTTACGCTCGTTTCTCTTCTGTGTGTATTATGGCCGCACGTAAAATTAATTCTGTGGAGCAGTGTGTATCTGTAAATGCTGGTGCAATAATTACAATCCAAATAATTAAGAATACCATGTTAACAGCAATAGCCATGGCTTAAATCAGACATTTGTTCTATTTAACGCAGCAGGCAAAATAGCACAAAACAGAATTTATGAAAAGTACTGCAAATTACATATTACAGGGGCTTCTGGCAATTTCCTATCAGATATACACTAGGAACTGAACTCAGAGGCAGGAGGGCAATAAAGTAGATTTCATTTTTATTTCTGTCTTTTGAGTCCTAGGCTACTCAAAGATTGGAAAGAGTCTTCCCGACCTTGGGCTGGAATAGCCCTGGGCATACAATGGCCACTCAATACTATTGGAAATATTTGCAGGGCTGTGGATTGTTTTTCCACACAGTTGTCTTCTACAAAGGCTTTTGCAAGGGAATATTCCTGTAGCTAGAAAAAAAAGCTTGAGGGCTCTGTAACATCTGAGGCATTTTTGTGTGCTACAAACTAAGTACAGAGAAGATGAGGATTTCACCCAAGTAGTTGCTCGAAGATGTTATAATCCTACATTAAATTATTGTTAATTTGTGTATAACCTGTCTTTCCTTACCTACAGAAACTGTGCATCTTGACTTCTCTGTGAAGAACTCATTGTAACTTCATGAACATTATAACGACCCAGGATTCAGGATTGAGGAAGGACTGGCTTTTTTCTCATTGAGTAAAAACTAAGCTCTCTTTGCAAGAGTTTCCCACCCCAATTCTACTGATGTTTATCTACCAAATGGGTTAGCAGACAGAGATCTTTATATGTCTCCACAGACAATTTTCTAGAGTTAATGTGTATAGTTCATTATCCACTATAACATTTTAAGGCTTTGCATTCCATCCAGGTTCTTTCTTCTTCTTCTTCCAGGCAAATAATGAACATTTTCTAATACCATAATGTCTTGCAGCAAGACCATTAATGCATTTTCATAGCCCATCCGCATGGACGAATACTGCCTCCAAATAAAACACTCCAACTGCAAAGGCTTACAGCAGTTGTCTGTATTCACCACTTGGGTTTCATTTTACATGGTGTATTTTTTCTGGTTAGCTACCATCTGAAAGGTGTTTTTGCTGATAAAAGGCGATAGAAGGTGTCCTGGGATTAGATCCCTTCAGAAAAAAAGAACTAATTATTGCTGGGCTATGCAAGGATACAGATCTAGTGACAGAACAATGTCCAGGGCAAGTAACATAAGACCCACAAAAACTTGTTACTCCTCTATGAAAGATTTCTGTTTACTCTAATTCTCTGCACTGACTGATTTTAACGTTCTTCTATGTTGATAAAAATATGATGCAAATACCGCCATCGCTGTATTGATTTAAAAGCAGAGGCGATTGTTTTAAAGACTAAAATCGTTAGTATGCTCCTAGCTGTCTTCTTTGGAAAGACATTTTCTGAAAGCAGATTAAGGCAAAGTAACGCTACTGATTTCACGAGAGACCAGCAAATGAGTTGAAACACAAGCAAACGTATCATGGCTCCCAGTTCAACATTTTGGACTCTTCTGAGGTGTATGTGGAATGTATTTTCAACCAGTTGGAGTTACGGCTAAGTAAATCCCCAGAAACTTAAACCAGAGAGAGAGGAAGGAAGCTTAGACCACAAGTACTAGAGGTCATAAATTCCCTGGGAAAAATGAAGGCCACAGAAGTGCTGTTCCTTGAGTCCAGTCCTAAATTTTATAAGCCCTTTATTAAGGAATTAAATTTCAGGGCTGGGTATAATTTGTTTTCTAATTACTATTACAACACAGAACAGAAAACTGTCATGAATCGTGTTATTCGCTGGCTTGTGTCTGGCAAAGAAGAGTACAAGCTGCTTCAGAAGAAAAGGCTCGAAATCTGAACAATAGAATAACCCATCCGCCTTGTACTTTTGGGCCCATTTACTGAAACCATAGGTACATTTTCTGGTTTTTTTCTTGCATAAGTCCTTGCAAACTCTTGGCATCCATGGCACTTTGTCACTGAGTTCCAGTGATGTGCCTTTGCTTTCAATACCATCTCCTTTCATCAGGAGCGTTGCCCTTCAGCCTTGCTGAATGTCCCTTTTGGTGAACATGTAGAAAAAAAGCAAATTAAGTTTCTTTGCAATATTTAGCACTATGGCCTCTTAATTTATGTATTTGCTAAAGTAAACAGCCTCTATCTTCAAAATCTCTCTTATCCCAAAAGCCTTGTTGCCTCTACCTCACTAGTGACCTTTAGATAAACAAGTGGTGATGAATTTTCAGATCGGTACTGCAGTTTTGCTCTTGCTCTAGGCTGATAACATTTCACAGCCCACAAGTAATTACAGAAATGTGAAAAAACACAACTTCTTTGTTTACTTTTAATTTAACCAAGAATTGATATTACCTGGTAAAGGAAGTGAGAATAACAAAGTAACTTCTTTTCCCTCGAAGAAGGAATTAAACAGGGTAAATTAAAGACTCCCCTAATGAAGAAGAATTAATCAGCAAACCAGCAGTTATTTGAGGAAAAAAATTCTGAACATTGTGAAAACTCATTAAAAAACCACTGGACAATTGTTTCCAGCTAGTGAGGTATTTCATTTAAAAAGAGATGGAGTTGAGAGGATGAAGGAAAAGAGAAGACAGCAGCACAACTACCTGAAGTGATGAGAAAGGAGCAACAGTGGTCCTGAAGCCAGACAAGAAAGAAAAGATGGGGATGAGATACAGTGAGGACACTGTAGTGAGAAATTCATAGAATCATAGAATGGTTTAGGTAGGAAAGGACCTCGGATGTCATCTAGATCCAACTAAACTGCCATGGGCAGGGACACATCTCAGTACACCAGGTTGCCCAGAGCCTCATCCAACCTGGCCTTGAACACTTCTAGGGAAGGGGCATCTACTTCTTTTGGCAACCTGTTCTTCCCTTGGCAACCTGTTCCAATGCCTCACTACCCTTATAGTGAAGAATTTCTTCCTAAGATCCAGTCTAAATTGACCCTTCTTTAGCTTGAAAACATTCCTCCTTGTCCTATCACTAAATGGTATCCTAAAAAGTCCCTCTCCAGATTTCCTGTAGCCCCATTCAGGTACTGGAAGGCTGCTATAACATTCCCCCAGAGCCTTCTCTTCTCCTGGCTGAACAACCCTAACGTCTTTAGCCAATCCTCATAGGAGAAGTGCTCCCCTGATCATCCTTGTGGCCCTTCTCTAAACTTTCTCCAACAGTTCCATGTCCTTCTTATTTTTGAGGACTCCAGAACCACACACAGTACTACAAGTAAGGTCTCATGAGAGCAGAGGGCAGAATCACCTTCCTTGACCTGCTGGTGACACCTCTTTTGGTAGATCCCAGCATGTGTGTAGGTCCAAAATCAGGCCCTAACATCATCTTGACATTTCTGCTATCATGTTCTTCAATGCAAATTGCATCAGTGTGACATAGTTATCGCATTGTTTTGATATTGCATTGCCTCTATGTAAAAGTAAACTCTCAAAAGGCTACAGCAATCAGCTTCTGAGAGTCACTTGGTGCCATGGTCTAGCCTTGAGCTCTGTGGTAACGGGTTGGACTTGATGATCTATGAGGTCTCTTCCAACCTTGATAATTCTGTGATTCTGTGATCTGTGATAATGAGACTCAACAGTCAGTATGGACCTAATATTCATTGGTGTATGTTTTCCTAACACTGCTTTTCTCAGTCTCTGAGAAAACTTTGTTTGACTTCTTTTTCCCTGACTATCCCAATATCCTGCTGTTTTGAAACTAATCTCTAAAAGATACAGTTTTGCTCAGTGTAAGCACAAAGCATGACAGTGTCATTCAATTATTGAGAAGAATAGAGAGAAGGTAGTCTTAATTTATGGCCATTCTTCCAGCAGGTATAGAATCACCAGTAAGATGCCTTTTGCTGCCTGCATGGAGAATACTTACAGCTTTCTTGGAAAGTATCCAAAGTTTGAGTTTGTATTTGATTATGCATTGCTCTTCAAATGACATCATGCTTAAAAATAGTATAAGAAACAGAAAAGCAGTTTAGTCTGAATTCTCCAGAATTTTAAAATTCTATCTGCTTGTCACAGAAAGATATTACAAACAGGAAAGATCTTAGAAAACTGAAACAATTTATATTCAAAGCCATAGCTCAGAAGAGTCTATTTCATCACAGTGTATTCATTCACTCAAGGACTGAAAAACGTATTAGAAATGAGAGTATAGATATGTCTGACCTACATCTTCTTTGAAATGATCAATGTATTAAAAGCCAGAGGTTTCAACAGCAATTCAAATGCTGATGCTTTAGGGGCTTTCTTTTTTTCCCTTTCTTGACTTCTTTTTTTATTTAATCAGATGCAGATGACCTTTTACACATCCTGTGTACACAGATAGCAAGAAATAGCTGGGAGTAATACTGAGTGAAAATCAGTGACTTGCAATGAAATACTCATGAGAGAAAGTTCTAAGAAGTTAAAAATTTATGTTTATTTTTTTAAAATGTCTTCCTGCTGGAAGATTTTTCTCATATTTATGAGAAAAATGTCTGTAATGGTAAGTTCCTTTAAACCTCCAGTGCCTCCTGTTTTGACACAGTCAGTAGCTACACAGTCAATGAATTCCCTGGCAGACAGAGCAGGATTTGCAGGATTAAACAAATTTCATTGTCCAACTCATCAGTGTTGCTTCCTGAAAATAAAATACTTCTGTTTTCTGAGCCCTTTAATGTCTATTTACTTGAGAGTGTCAAAGCAGGAGTGGTCCTAGTGTGGGAAGCAAATATAGAATATTTGACAATATTCTATAGTAATTTAAAAAATACAAACATAGATGAGTTCCTACACTCTTCAAGTGTGAGAACAGAAGTTGTGTTGTTTTCATTACAAAGGTCCAATTCACAGACCACTCAATTGCCTGAAACGCAAATGCAGGGTACCTTCTGTGTCTGAATGCACCTAAAAACTTGGAAAGGCATTAACACTAAAAGAGATGTCTAAACACACTGTGTATCATCATCCAGATGGAAGATATGAGGTGAAAGAATTACATATTATGATCTGGCATATTGTACTGCTGATACGAAGTGATATATACAATATCACTTCATGATATTGTACTTCTGAAAATATGTAGTTATAAAAATGACTGCCTGCACTACAGGAGTCAGGTGGCTGGGCACACCAAATCTATCTGGGAGAAGTGCCGGATACTTCCAATATGTAAACCTAAACAAAACCTCAGTGCTCAATTGCCATTCTGTTAATTTCTGGTGTTCCTTTTTCCCACGTTGTAGAAAAGACTTTCTTCTTTATATTTGTTTAAACGGATACTCTGTGCAAATCTTCTATTTCTTGTATCTATTGTCTTCAGTACAGTTATGACACCTTGAAGCAGCATTACTGTTTTAAAGACAGTGCAAACTCACCGTAAATTAACTTTTATTGGGTCATTTTTATTTAGAGAAAGGCATAGGTGTTCTCTCTGCTTCTGAAACTTAATTCCTTCAAGTCTCTCTTTCCCTTCAACTTCCCTACAAAAGTTTGTCTCAAAGCAGTTGCTGGAAGACATAAGCATATTAGGTTACCTCTTGGTGTAAAGTTCAGAATAATCATACTGTCCTTCATTGCTGACATTTTAGTGATTTCTGATTTATCCAGAGAATGTTTGTAATTTATTAATCATTCTCAAGCAAATGACATATTAAGACAACAATATAGGAAATAGAAGTTGGACTTCATGATTTGAAATATTTTAGGGTGAAACTATGATGACAATAAAAATACAAATCAAAACCAACTATTTAAAAGACTGTAGAAAATTTGTGTTCTGAGTGTTTTGTAATTCTGCTGCTTATGGTAGACATGACAGTACAGAATACTTTTTCTCTTCCTTATCTAAATCCAGCTGAGTAAAGCAACTCTCTTTCCTCCTTTTCTTGTTTCATTTAGAAAGAGTATTATTTCATTAAAATTTTTTCCTAGACTTCAGAAGTTTTTTAATAGACTTTTAATTCTATAAAATGTTAAAGTACATATGCTACAAATAGTGATTAGTGAAATAACTATACTTCATGTGCACAGACAGGAAGTAACAATAACAGTTCTTCCTTCTATATTAGGAAGCCCATCTTTAAAGGAGAACTTTTGCATATCCTTTTTGAGGCATCTCTTTGGTTGTAAAATTTGCATAATTGATTATTTCAAATTCCACTAGAAATAGGATATTTAGGAAGGAGAAATATTGAAGAAGCATTATTTCAAAGTGAATGAGCAAGTATTACTACCTAGGTAATCAAAATGAGCTATCTAGCTTAATGCTAAATAATGAAAATGATGATGTTGTTTTAAATTTGGACAGTGAGAAAAATAACTAAGACAATTGTGTGAAATGTGAAGGAAGCAAGGATGACCATGAGCCATCAATGTTCTCTTGTGGCCAAGAGGGCCGACAGCATCCTGGGGTGGATCAGAAGTGGGGTGGTTAGCAGTCTGAGAGAGGTTCTTCTTCCCATCTACTCTGCACTAGTGAGTGCACATATGAAGTATTGTGTCCAGTTGTAGGCCCCTCAGTTCAAGAGGAACATGTTGCTGCTGGAAGGAGTCCAGCGCAGAGCAAAGAGGATGATGAAGGAAGTGGAGCACCTCCCTTATGAGGAGAGGCTGAGGGAGCTGGGTCGCTTCAGCTTGGAGAAAAGGAAAATGAGGGGTGACCTCATTAATGTCTATAAATATGTGAGGGGTGGGTGTCAGGAGGATGGAGCTAGGCTCTTCTCCGTAGAGAAATTCTTCGCTGATCGAGGGCTGGTTTAATGACAGCCGCTTTGGACAACCCTGCCTTAGAGAACAGCTCCTGTGTTAGCCTGAGAACAGCTCTAAACAGCTGCTTCAGAAGAAGATAAGAGCTTGGGAAAGAGATAAAGCAGAAAGGAGTCATATTTTCAGTAAGGAATGTTAGCAAGAGAGGGGGCCCATTGCGGGAAGCAGAGAAGGTGGGCTTGGGCAGTTCACCTGCCGGTAATGGCCAATTAAATAACGGGATGTTATGAAGGATTATGGTTATGAAACCAATGAAACTATGGTTGAAGTCGCGTGACGGGTGTGAAACAGTATAAAAGCAGATACAGCTGCGCAATAAATTGAGCTTGGCATTTAACTCCTATGGATGTACGCCTAGACTCCGTCGGTCTCCTGGGGTTACCGGCATCACTTCTCGATGTCATCTAGTGATAGGAAGAGGGACAATGGGTGTAAGCTGGAACATAAGAGGTTCCATATAAATATCAGAAGGAACTTCTTCACAGTAAGAGGTGACGGAGCACTGGAACAGGCTGCCCAGGGGTGTTGTGGAGTCTCCTTCTCTAGAGATGTTGAAACTTCTCCACCTGGATATGTTCTTTTGCGACTTGGTCTAGATGATCCGGCTGTTGCAGGGAGATTGGACTAGATGATCTTTCAAGGTCCCTTCTAATCCTTAGTCATTCTATGATTAACTTTTAATGAAGTGGAGGTACTTGTGAAACATGAACAATGTAATAGAACATGCAAGCTTCAGGAAAGTCTAAATGTGAATAGCCGTATAACAGATAATATGAGGTGACAGAGCCAGCAAAGTTGCAATACTCTTGTAAATTGACAGTGTCTAGTGGAAAGGACATTACATTGCCACAAGGAAGGACTGAGAGAGGTCTTCCCCTTGAAAGGGAAGGAGGTACCAGGCTGGGCCCACAAAGCTACAGCTAAGAATCACTTGCATTTCTCTATCGTGATGATCGAGGCGGGAAATCCGATAATGCTCAGACACCAGAAGTCACTGATCAGAAGTCATTTATTCTACAGAATAGCTTGGTTTATATAACATACAGTATTCATCAATAACTACATTCTACCATTCATCTTCATCTTGCTACATTCCAAGGATACATCATTGTTTAGTTCTGTTTTTACACTACAAACAACTAACACAAGGCCTTTAGAGATAAACACTTTAGCCTCCTATCAGCCTCCTATCTTGTCTGCTGGCCTGGTTCTATTCTTAACACTAAAAGGTCCTCCTGTGTTTACAACAGCAGGCTACATTCTGTCTCTGGGAATTGATCATTATCTGTTCCTAAATTCCTAGCATTCACTGCTTTTATCTCACACCCCCAAGTGTTTCCTCCAGGATGCCAGATCCACGCTTCCAGAATTCCCTACACCTCTCCATCAACTTAGTGAAGATTTTTGCTGTTAAAATTGAAATTTATTTTGCTTTTCTCAAGTCGGGTCTGTCTTTTACCTCTGACTATAAATAGTGAATGGGCCTTCCTTGTCTTCTGTCCTGGCTCTTAAGCATTTGTCTAATTAGGAGAGTTAGTTCCAGGATTGATCAGCCTTAGCAAACCCATGACTCTCCCATGACTGGATTGCTGCAATGGAGAGATACTGGGTTGTTGCAATGGAGAGGTAAAGGATATCTAGGAAGACAGTCCAGGAAGGTAAGCAGAGGGAATTGCCCTTTGTGTAAGAAAGCAGCTACACTTTATGGAAATCTGCTTGGGAATTGAAAAGGAGCCAACTGAGAATTTACAGGTGTAGGATTAAAGACAGGATAAGCAAAGGTGGTGTTATAGTGTGTGTCTTCTATATGCCACCTGACCAGGATGAATGATGCCCTCCAAGGACAGGGGAGATTTCAAACACCCTGCTATTAGTTGGAGAAACTGCACAGTAGGGCACAAGCAAACCAGGAGATTCCTGAACTTCTTTCTCCAAGTGGTTGAGGAGCAAACAAGGAGAGATGCTGTCCTGGATCAAGACCTCCCTTTGATCACTGGGAAAGTGATGGAGCAGCTCGTCCTGAAATTCATTTACAGGCACATTACAAACAAGAAAATTATAAAGAGTAGTCACCATAGCTTTATCAAGGCAAAATCACTCTTGATCAATTTGGTAGCTTTTCTGATGAAACAACTGGCCTGGAAGATGAAGGGAAGAGTTGTGGATATTGCCTACCTGGATTTCAGTAACACCTTTGGATCTGTTGAGGAAGTTGATGAAGTCTTCTACGGCCAGCTGGCAGCAGCCTCACAGCTGCAGGCCCTGGTCCTCGTGGGGGATTTTAACTACCCAGACATCTGCTGGGAGACCCACTCGGCCAGCCACCCACAG
>JAOXOE010000001.1:114128682-114143748 GCA_028565055.1 Phoeniculus purpureus
AGCAAAATATGGTATAGTAAGAAATACCCACCCTCTTCCTGCCCCCCCCCCCCAAATTAACTCCCGGGCACCACCTGTTAGGAGTGAGCAGATTGTAAAATTATTGCATTGGGAACAGATAAAAATGGGTTTGATGGTTCTGATGTGGTGCATTTCTGTCACTCACTTCTGTGCCCATAGGAAAAGAACTGGATTTGGCACAAAAGTAAAAGCAAAAACTGTGAATCAAGGATGCAGGGAATTCTGCATTCCTGCAGCTTGCACCGTTCTTTTGACAGGAGCTAGTTAACAACCTGACCTGGTTATTCTATTACTGGGCTATGTCTGTGTAAACGGAATTCCTCTGCTGTCTACTCCACTATCCATACTACAAAACTCTCCTTCTGTTCTGAGAAAGTGTCATTCCAGTATATTCTTCTTCTTCCCAAGTTCAAGGACCATCTGCCTGTAGAACTCATAGTATTATGAGCATGCTTAGACACATGATTCCATGCCATATAACTAAAAGACTTCCTAAGCAGAAGCATCTTTTCTTCTAGTTCAAACCTCTGGGTTCTGTACCCATCAATCTAGAAATACAACTCTGTGTGTCCAAAGTAAGAAGGCCCATATGTAGATATGGGCTGAAAAACACATGGAAATGAAAAAAAGCTATTTGAAGAGAGGTGATACACTGCTATGTATCCTGAATATCTCATGTATGCTTGATGCTGGTATCAAAAGGAACTAATCTGATGTGTTGAACCAACCCAAGATAACTCAGTTCGCTCGTACTTCTCATCTTTCTGGAAGTGTTCACTATCCCACACACCCACTGTTCATTTGAGAAGTAGTTCATACACTGCCACAAGAAGATAAAACATTGACTGTGACTAACTTAATGAGCCTGAAGTGCTAAAGAAAGAGGAGGAAAGAAGTTTAAAATTTATGATTTTTATTCTCTTGCTTCTTCCTAACAGGAACTGAAAATTGTGAAAGAACTAAAATGCATCAAAGAATATCTTTTGAAAATCATGCTTACAGGCAGGAATACCAATGAGATACTAGTCCCTAGGCCACTGGCCTACCTCTACAGAAGGGTGCATTGGATGTAATGTATCACGACTAACAATTCACCTTTTCTTAACACTTGAATACAAGAGGGTTTGAATTTTTAAGTTAAAATAAAAAAAGAACATAACATGTTCTTATGAGAAAGATGTAAATTTTAAAAGCTTTTAAACTGTTAAACTCTCGTGGCTATATATATCACCAGTGGCATCGTGACACAGCAATTAAAGTATAACCCTTTCGCTAATAGAACATACTACAAATGGAAGCAAAGTAAGAACTAAGTTTAGTTCGTGGAACTCTCAAGTAAGCAGATGTGCAGGCAGGCCATAGTTTGAGGGAAAGCAGAAGGTAGACAAATAACTTGTGTTTTGCTATAACCTAGTTTGCATTTAAGTATGTTGTATGAATCAGTAAATGACCTGCTTTTAACCTCCAGCTGAGCTACATTTAGGCAACACTGGGTAACAGCTAACCTACTTCAGAAAGTTATTTCATTTTATTTACTCTAGCCTGTCACATAGGAACTCAGCAAATGACAGTGTTTCCTAGTTTGTGGACTGTACAACTACAATCTGGTTTTCATAGCTTAGCTGCTCCTGAGCATTAAAAGAAGCTACACAGGTACTTTTTCAAACAGGTACTCTCCCAACCATTTTTATATAACTACTAATTGCCTAATCTATTTAAACACAGAGGAACAGTTTTCATATCAACCCCTACTTAAGGAAAAAGAATGGGATAAAATCATCACAATTGATCCAATGATCCAAGAACCAAACTCTTTTTCCCAGAGATAGTAAGTTTTAAAAACGTGCCATCACTTTTGAATTATTTCTGTAAAATAACCAACAATGTTGGTTATATTCTAATGTCAAATCTGGATTATGTGGGGAAAAGAAATCTAGTCCAATCCAACACCTTTGTTAAAAAAATTGGAGTAGGATTGCATTATACAGCCAGAAAAGAAACTTCTCTGCCTAACTGCGCCACCTTTTGATTTAAATTTAAAAGAGAAATTAAACGATTGTCCAGCCCCTAGAAGAAAACACTCATTTAAAGATACTCCTGTAGACTTAAAAATGGGTTGAGGAGCCTATTTAATGTATTTCTTACAGAGAAGTGCAGAGCTATAGGCTTCAGTAGTGCTCTTACGGTTAAAAGGCATGTCAGCAGTATAAATGGAAAAAACACATTCAATCTTGCTGGTTTCTGGTTTTGTAATAGCAGTACACACATTAAAAATCAATAAAGCCGGGCAAATGGCAGAGTGATGGTTTAGCAATCTTAGCACTGTTAGCTGAGTATACAATCAACTCTCAAACAAATGCTTCATAATCCAGCAGCTTCTCTTATGTAGAGCTATACTCATACAACCCTGGGAAATAAGAAAGCTTTACTTCTCATCTTTTTTCCTAACATTTATGACATATCATCTGTAAGTTCTAATCTATAGTCCCCGTATCACCATTTGTACTGAAATCTCTAGTCAGATATGAAATTAAATACTACAGTTATTCAAAGGAGTTACAGCATGCATTTAAATACATTAACCACATCCTACCTTGCATCCAAACATCAACGATAAAGTGTTGTTGGTGCATGCAACTTTGCAGTGGCAAATCATTGGTGTAAAGCAGTCAGGATTTTTAACAATAGGGCACATTCCTTTAGTGCTGCAGTAGCGGCAGCCTACTGAAGGCTGAAAACAAGTAGCTAATACAGCACATGGAGTGGCAACATATGCTGCTCAACAGCTAGCTTTTCTCTTGCTGGTCGAAAGCAGCCTGCTTGAATCTCTCTCTACCTGTGTCCCATTCAGCCATCCCCTTCTTTGTTGATGAATCAATGATGCAGCATTGTTCATGAATCTCGGGATTTCCCTTCCTCTGGGAAATTTGTTTTCACATCGGGGAAAAAAAAAAAGAAAAAAGGAAAAAAAAAAGAGAGAGAAATGGAAATGAGGGGGACTAGCAGGTGTGGCAGTATTAGCATGTAAAAGGATGTAAACGCCTACTCATAACAATCACATAAGATTGTCATGCTAGCTGAAGTGGGCTGAAATTATTCCATCGGAAGAAAAACACTGCAGCTCCTGATTTGGTAAAAAGCCAGTGAGTTGCTGCAATACATAGTCATTGTGGGGAGAGAAGAGAAAAAAAATTACTTATCTAAGAAGCCAGCATCCTCAGCCTTTATCAATATGCATTCCAGTAAGGATTCCCTTCCCAGCGCCTCCCCGAAAAAAAGGATCAAATCACTCGCAACTCCAGAGAAGCAATGACCTTTGCTTTCACCAAAAAGATGAATCTCAGCATGAAACAAGCTGTACTCGAAGCTCAAAATCCCAGATGCCGGGAGTTTGCAATCAGAGCAATACAAGTAACATTTATCCAATCCTCGCTTGCCACATGGGAGCTTTCTCCAGGCACAAATTTACAGGTTGAAGGATTGCAGGAGACACTGAATAAAGATATGAAGTTACACAGAAAATGCACCAGCACGGAGCTGCAAAGGCAACCCTCTTGAAACTCTGCTTCTGAGGCAACGTAACTAAGAAATCCAGCTAGTACTTCTATCCTATAACCTGCAAACAGCTTGCTGTATTCCAGAAATAATTAAAGAAGTTTGAGAGCATAACGCTGGTTTGGATTCAGTTACAGCTGTCGCTGTTCCTTCAGTTAAAGCGGCACCAGCTGAAAATGCATAATAAAGCACTTGGATGAGCAAGCCGCTAGCTGTGCTTTTAAAGAAGATTATTTATATCAGAAGCTGGATGAATACAACCTCCAGCTTTAGGTTCCGTCATGGAAGCAACAGAAATATAAAATGAAAAGGCTACCCTACAGAAAGTAAAGCGATGCCGTCAGTGATTTCACAACTGATAGCAAGGTAAACCCATCAGTGATTTCACAGTGGCTCGACCTTGCTTTTTGTGACTCACTAAGCTCTGCCCATCAAATTAGAAACTCTTGCTAAAGAAATGAGAGCAGCTTGTCTCCCTGGCAATCACGAGTGAGTTCTTAAGGCACAACTGAAACAATTTGCTGTAATAAACCCCAAGCAAAATTTGTTATACAACAGAATGGAGAAAATGGCAAATCGAGGTCTCTGTGCAGCCAGGTCAAGCAGTACAGAAGGTGAATGGTGTAGAATTTTTAAGAAGGTCTGTCTGTGACTGCAGACCCTAAAGTAGGAGGGCTCCTTTCCTAAGATGTTATATTTCAGGAAATGTAACTGTGCGTGTATTGCATGCAGTCATATATCTCAAGTTTAAGTAGAATTTCTTTAGTGTAAGTTACCCTCAGTTTGTAAAGTCCAAAACCATAAAAGAACCACTATCTTAAACAGCTCTGATCCTACTCTTTCTTTTGTGTCACACAACAACTTTGTTTTTGTCCAAATTTTGTGCAGAGACTTTTGAACTTGGTATAAGATTTTCTGATTATTGTTTCTCACTCTGTATCTTTGAACTGGGATCTCACAACAGCGTAAGTTCAGTAAAATGACAATAGTTTCTGGACTGAAGTGGCAGAGAGAACTGCTCCACAGTTAGAGCTACAAGGCAGTTCTGTTTCTGACTGCAAGATTTATTTCTTGCAAATAACAGACTTACAACCCAGTGTCCTCAATTCATTCAGCTACTACTTTTTTCTTAACACCCTGGACCTGAGCATTACATGTCACGGGAGTTAGCTCTGTGGATACCAATCAATCAGCTATCAATAATCTGAGTTTGTTTGACCTGCTAATCTGAAGTGACACAGCAGCAGCACTCCTTTCTGACTTGCTCTGCTGGTTACCATCTGAAACAGCTACTGAGCCTGTTTAGAAACGTACTATGGTGACAAACAGCAGCTGTAACATTGCTGAATCTTTGATCTGTTTATTCCTAGCTTGCTTGTCTTGTTATTAAGCTATATATTATACAGATTTTCTTTCAAGTACTGTCTCTCACATAACCAGCAGTGGTGTAAATATAGAAAAGTGTAGTTTCCATGACAATACATTCCATAGTTACAGCCAGCAGCCACTATCATTAAAACATGAATCACGGTTCTAACTTAAGGTGTGAGCACACTACATCACTGGCCTTAGAAGCGTTAATTTGGGATGGGGGTGGCATGACAATATTTTTAGGAGAAACTACTATAAAATGCCAGAAAACTGTGCTATTTAACTGTTTTAGCAGTTCTAATATCCACCCATCTTAAGCATCTAAGTGATCTCAATCTGTCCTAATCATTAGCATTTCTAATATAAGCATACATCACAGCTGCACTTCTCAATGTTTTAAACATGATGTCCTCCTGATTTAAAGCTGGACTCATAATCACACAAATGTGATTTCCAATTAATAGTCACAAGGTCTTATTAAAATCACCTGCATTTAGTTGCAAATTCAGGTTTCAAAGAAGGGAAGGAAAACCAGCCAGTTAAACACTCGAGTCTTTTAGTTCTGACTGCATTCAGCTGGCTCATGCTCTCAAAAGAGAGGACATATCTGGTCATTAAAATTCCATTTCTTCCCTGCAGACTTTCAACCAGAACAGGTTTCACCTGTAATTTTTGCCTCATTATTAAGATGCATCAAACACCAAACACAAAATGCAGCCCCTCACGCTTAAACTAACTGTTGCTTTCAAGTGAAAAACAGTGCACAGATGTGCAATCATCTAGGAAAACACCAGAAAAAGAAGACTCATTCCACTGGCCGATTGGAATAACAACTCATGTCACGACTGGTGAAGACATTTATCTCAATTAAGCGACAACCACATGAAGGAAACTGCTATAAAACACCATTTACCTCGAAGATCCTCCTCTAGAATTTGTACATCCTCACTAGCACTCACCACAGACACATAAGCAAGTTGCTAGTTGCCATTTAAATCACAGCCATTCTGCAAGAGCAAGGATTCTTGGAAAAATCTGCAACCGTATTTTCACTCTGATGGGATTCACAGATCACATGTTGTAGTGTTACTGAACGGATAGCCCACAGATTTGCTGTTTTGTGAGCCCTCCACCTTTCTGTGGACTTGAATGCACTGACTCAGCCTACTTGCTCACATCACTGTGCTGCTACAATGAAGTGTTCCTCCTTTGCCTTTAGCAAAAATGGACACTCCCAGCAAACTGCTGCTTGGCTGTTGCTAGAAGCTTCAAGGAAAATGACCTCACCCGTGAATAAAAGCAAATTGCTACTGTCTGAGCTTAGTTTACAAAAGTTGCTCTCTCCTTCACCTGCTGGATTGGGAAGGGACAAAAACTTTTGCTCCACTAATAATTTCCATGTGTCCCATTCATCCGGAAAGATTTCTCCACTCTACCTGTTTCTCCAGCAGTTGTAACCTTTCCAGTATCTCCAACAAGGTTTGCCTTTTACAGTGCACTATTATGTGGAAATAGAGAAGTTGGAAAAACTGTATTTCTGGAAGTATTATGGTCATGATTGCACAGTGCTTCCTCATGTGATGTGTACATACCTCCTCCTGCATTGGAGCTAGTTCAAACAGCAGTAATTAGCTCTACACCACACGTATCATGGAAGACTTCAACGTAAATAAAAATAAAACTAAAGACCAAGTGAGTTACTAATGATTTTAAGATATTCACCCTTGAATATACTAGCATATTTAATCATGGGGATTATATGTTAATTCTCTGCTGTTTCTCTTGAGGAAACAGCTTAAGTTTTGATACTCTAGTATAGATTTGTGTAGTTTGCTCTTCCCATTTTCACTAATCAACATTTTGTTCTATTGCTATTCCAATAAACATTCCTCTAACTCCTTACCACATACATTATACACCAGAAGATCAGTAATATATACAGGCCCTTGGCCAAGCTATATGCATTGTTAACTTTCTTCTAATCTTTTGTTAGAATCCAAAAGCACCTTCTGTTGCTCTTCTCTGTATTCCCTGTACACTAATCAAGCTTACTAAAAACTAAACCTGTCTCTGACAGTGATTAAAGAGAAGTTGTCTTCTCAAAGAACCATATGAGATGAAAGAAAAACAGAAAAGGATCATTACACCACAGACAGCATGTACAAAAGGAACCAGAGAACATAAATACAAAACAGACTTGAAAGACTGCCATCAGAACAGAAATAACTGCACACAACCGTGTCACATGTTCACAGAATTGTAGAATCATAGAATGGTTTGGGTTGGAAGAAACTTTAAAGATCATCTATTTCCAATCCTCATGCCATGGACAGAGACCAGATTGCTCCAATGTTCAATATAATGTCCAACATAAACCTCTGCTGGAGCAACTTAAGACCATTTTCTCTTGTCCCACCACTCGTTATTTGGGATAACAGACCAACTCCCACCTCACTACAACCCCCTTTCAAGTAGCTGTAAAGCTCAATAGTCTCCCTTCAGCCTCCTTTTCTTCACACCAACAACTACAGTGCCCTCAGCTACTTCTCATATGACTTGTGATCCAGACTTCAGCTTCATTGCCCTTCTTTGAACCCTAAATGAACTGGATCAGTTTAGCCACCACATGCTAGAGATCATCCATGAATAAGAGCTTCAGTATTTACACAGACTGCTGGGGTGGAAGAGGGGTTATCCTACAAGGAACCTTGTGTTACTAGACTGTTGAGAGAACTAAACCAGCTACCTCAGTTATATCAGCGTGCAATACCCAGTTATTGCACCACACATATATTTACTGTATGCATTAAATAGAGGCATAAGCTTGGCCACAGTCCTACACATGGTCACCAGCTCTGCACTTTCGTCCTTCCTGCTGTGTGAAAGCAAGACTCTCCCAGCAGGAAGCACAGCAATTGGTAGTAGTCTTTCAGCAATTTTCCAGGCTCCCCTTTAATCCATATAAACTTACATTGCCACACTTTTATTTCCACCTTTATTTCTTTGATGAGAAGTTCCTCAGGCCTTCTACTTTCAAGAAAATATCTCTTTTTAGGTTTATTTTAAATTTCCCTCCTGGTATGTTTATTAGCTGTCTCAAAATGTTGCAGTGGAAGAAATAAGGAACAGACAACTCCTATTCACCCTTTCCATGTCATAATTTTACTAACCAGTGCTGCATCCTCTCTAACTGGTCTCTCTTCCATAATTAAAAGCTGTAGCCTAACAGATCGCAGTGTTTATAACAAAAGCTTTTCTATATTTGAAGACTGTAACTGTTTATTCCACCTCATTCTATTTAATTCTGTCAAACTTTACCGTAGTTCATGCACTTAGCACCCTCAGTCTTCTCCTGTAAAATCTCTCCAGCCCTCTCAAAGTGTGCATCCCAGCCATGACTTTGCCCAGCAGAGTAATTGCTTCCATCTCTCACTTACAGTAATTCTCTAAATATAGCCCAAGACTTTTACATTAGCTTTTCAAGAGACTCACATTTTTCACTGAGTATCTCTCTGAGATCCATTTCTAGCCGAATTTATCCTTCTCTACTGCCTGTCAAATCAATACACATTTGGTATTCGTGCAATTGGATATCCCTTCCTACAGGCAATGTTTCACGTTTGTATTTCACGCTATTGCTTTCAGAACATTTGTATATGTTGACCTCTACTCGTGCTATTCCTCCAACAAACTCCAGGCTGTGAAGGATAAGGACTTGAGTATGAAGTGTTTGGAAGTAATTCCTCCTAGGCTTTTGAGTAGCTGAACCACAGTGTTACATCTCCAGAAAGAGTTTCAAAGGGAAATCCACCTGCAGGTCTGTGGTCACTGAGAAGGTACACACACTGCTTAGACTTTGTTGCCTTTGAATCATATGAAATTCAAATTTTGGTGACCATTAGTGGCCCATACAGGTGGGAAACCAACAAGAACACTCTCTGGAGGAAAATAAGGAGTTTCTCTCTTTTAAGAGTCATAAGTGAAAAGCTCTGTGATGTAAGTAGGAGTTATGAGACAGAAAGAATCACAAAAAAAATGAATAAGCAATTAAAAAAATCCCCATTATTATTACCTTGATCATTTCCTGAAAGTGTTTCACACAGGCTTGGCACTAACTTTCAAATGCTGTTCCCACAGTTTTCTTTTGTTGGAAAGACAGTGCCTATACTACCATCTCCAGTACTGAGAAGTGCAGACTGCTGCTGGTGGGTCCAGAAAGGAGCGACCAGAAAACAGTCTTCATTTCTGTATCATACAGAACTAGTATTCAGAGAAGAATTACCAGCCTAAAGGAAAAGTACTCAATGCAAGCAAAAGTAAAAATAAAAGAGATGATGCATCACAATTCACAAGAAGGATGAACATTTGGGCAATGTGAGAAAACAGTTTTTAACAACATTACTAGCTTTTTGCAAGGACGTCAGCTATCTCAATGGCAAAATGTCATTAAACAAGGCTATGATTCACAGAATAATCAGAGTATCACAGAACATTAGGGATTGAAAGTGACCTCAAAAGATCATCTAGTCCAATCCCCCTGCCACAGCAGGATCACCTAGACCAAGTCACACAGGACTTGTCTCAGCTGTCTGGAAGATTGTCACTGATTTTCCTCTGATTTTCTTAACAGAAAAATCTTTGTTCATGTCTGGCAAACATCACTACCCTCACAGCTTTTAACATTGAATGGCTTTTCGGCTACCACATTCTTATTCCATGAAAAAAACCAAACCAAGAAAAACCCAAACCCTAAACTTCATTCACTCCAATGTCAGCAGAAAACAAATGAGAGATGGGACTGTGGTCACAGCTAAACTCTACAGCAAGTTTTCCGTTAAGACTCCAACAAAACTATAGCAGAAGCAGCCATATGAGAACACCTGCTAGGGCACTCTCTTTTCTGGCTTGTCTTGTCTAGCTCAGTGTGCTCAAGGTGGGCCACACAAGTTGGCCCTGGATATGGTATGCACACAGGATCCCCTTACTTGACCCTCACAGTGTAGTTTAGGGAACACAGACTGCAGTTCTGTCAAATGCAGACTCTCTCAAATGAATCCATCCTACATTTGGGAAATGATTGTCAAGAGAAAACCATCAATGCCCATCTTTTTCTTTTCAGAGAAGGGGCTGCTCTTGACTCCAAATCCCACAGTACAGGGTTTGTGTGAAATGAGTGAAAGCTGGGAGGGCATGGCTTCATGTTTTCAACACTGTGACACAGACAACAGCTTCTCCGCATCCATGGGCTGGTACCCATTATCATGGCTTTAAAAGAGAGACTGCAAAGCCCTGCAGATCTCAAAAAGGAGATGGAGAGGAAAAGGTTTTCCACCCTCCACTGCAGTGGAGAAGTACAGGGCTGATTACAATGGTCCAATTCTGCTCCTTCACAGCAAACACTGACCACTGGTCCTTTACAGCACCTCTCTCTTTCTAAAATGCCTTTAAAAGTCAGGGCAGGCATTCTCCACCCTGCTGGCACTGCACAAGTGCTCTTGTCCCCAGGGCTGTGGGATTACTAGCAGGGTCTGTTACTGCTGGCTGAGGTGAAAAAGTGCTGTAAATTGAAGTCATTAAGGAAAAGCATGTCACCTCCAGATTTGTGCTGGTCAGGAATGTCTCCTATCTCCAATACTGCATGGAGGGGAGAAAGGAAAGAAAGGAAAGACCTTTGGAAAATGGCCATTACACAGACTGAATGTCTTCTCCAAAGCATCCATGGGAATAATAAGATGAAACAAAGCTAAACTCGAGAGAGCTATTGGAGTGCCCAGTTTGCAGTTCTCTAAAGATGACATTTTTATGCCTCAAAGAGGAGCTTAGTGGAAAATCAATGCATTTCTGAGGGAAAGGAGTCAATGCAGCTTAAGCTGCTTGCTGTGGCTGTGGGCCTATGAGAACGTGCAGAACCCTTCTGCACTTATTTCTTGTCTCTCTCTGGTGACCACAGACCAACTCCTCACCACAGGGTGACAAGTCTGCTGCCTGGCCCCAGCATGGCTTTAGGACTGTCCTGCGGCAGGAACCTCCCACGTCATTCAGGAGTGCCTCCACAGACGTGATGGTAATGCAAGGGAATGTGCATGACATCGGTTGGGTGCAGAAGTCTCCCTCTCCTCCTCATAACTAAATTAATGCCAGTCAGCCAAGAAAGCAGAGTAAGAGAGCAGAGGCCCAGGGCTGTTTGACTCTTGCCTGTCTGAGAGCTGTTGTGAGTCAGCTAGAGACACAGACAGAGAGGACCATAATTTTCAGGATGGCATCATCCTTGGTGCTACCCTCTGCAGGTGTGGAAATAAGCAGCTTTGTGCTGGCTGTAGCTTACCTGGGGAGAGCTGCCCTCCTGCTTCTGCTCAGTCTGCAGTGCAGCTGACTTGTCTGGAGCAAGCTTCCAAGAAAAACAAAAAAAGCAGGCTGGGCAAAGCCTGCTTACAGGCTGTGCTGCAGCAGGAGCATCCATCTTAGATCCAGTGGAGGAGGAGAGCTTGGACAAGCTCTCTTTTTAAAGCAACAGTGCTCCTACTGAGCATGGTGAAGAAGGGTATTGCTACGCCAGGACAGCAGTTGCGCTGGGTATGCGCAGAGCACTTTATAGGCACTAGGTAACTCATCTTGGCAAACCCCCCTTGAGATAGATAATTAAACATTATCCAGCAGATTTACAGGTGCAGAAACTGAGTTGGGCTACTGTAACCTTGTGCAGAAGTAGCCCACAATTTTAGTGTGCCTGAGCCAACCAAAAGGAGGTTGGTCTGATTTTTTTTGGTGCAGACATCTGTAGGTCCAACTGACTTTGACAGTGCAGAAATCTGTAAGTCCACTTGTAACTGAGTGCAGAGCTGTTTTTAAAACTAACCCAAGTTTTATTTAAAGTTGGAAATCCAGAAAGGAGGCAGCTCAAATCACTAAGTCTTTAGGATAGTGCTGGCTTTTTTGTCGAAAGGCATCTAAGGGGAAAAGTCTAGAGCCAGTTTTAATTAGATTTTGTCTCTGCTTCCTCTTTATGCATCTAGACAGGCTCATTCCCTAGGTCCTCCCCATGGATTCCTGTGGACCTGTCGGCAGAGTTTGGGTTTGAGAAGAAAAAAAAACTTTTGCCTGTCCAACAGGTACTTAGTCTGCATGAAGTGAATGACTACAAGGCGGGACACCTCCCATGGATCTGCTGCAAAATGCAAAGAGCTGCCGTTGGGGAAATAGGACAGATGTCCTGGGAGTGGTATTTATCCTTTCATGGCCACCGGCCACTCTAAATCTGCATTTGCTGTGCAAAGTGGAGAAAATAGGTTACACAGGTAGGAAACAGGGGCACGCAGAACTTGCTGCGTAGCTGGGAGCGAACATTGACAGAGTGGTATGTGAAGTTGCTTTAGTTCACTGTCAAGGCATATTTTTGTTATATGGACAACCTTTACTAACACTTTACCTCTAAGTGTGCCTGACCAAATACCTATAAAATAGACCTCAGAGGCTGCCTGTCTCCTGACTTGCTGTAGCAGCAGTCTACCAAGGCTCAGATTTTTACAGAGTTGGATAGATACAGTCTAGTACCTCGTGGGATTTTCACTGGTAGGCTGAAGAAGTTTAGAATTAAAAAACAGGGCAAAGTAAGAACACCCACTAGTGCCTACTTGTGATTGTGGGTACATAAATAGAATTTTTAGTCTCAGGTTTCTCTCATGCAGGGCTCCAAACCAGAGAATTTACTTCCCTTACAGCTATAAGACAACAGCTGAAGCTTCTGTTGTACTTCAAGCTATGCTCCAAGGCACATCCATGTATCCATGCAGCCTTTTTCTCCTCCAAACCTTCCAAACGTGTGAGAGCTACAGACTGAGTATTCTCCAAAGGGACAAGCCTGAAGTAATTCAAAGTTCTTCATTAGGCACTCTGTCAATACTGTAAACACTGCTATTTAATTGATGTACTGCTTTTATTATGTGTGCCCTAAGGGACTCTACTGACCAGAGCCTCTTCAATAAACAAATAAATTGCTTATCGTTGCCTGGACCAACTTACTGGGTGACAGAAAAGTGGCTTAGTGTGGTTTCTACACAACCTTGCTGATTGGAACGCCTTGTTTGATATTCATCAGCCCTGGCAGGTTCTTCCCCCTTGTTCCACCAGCAAAGACACAGTATGCCACTCTTCCTTTCTAGATTTCTAACATCACTTTGTTTATTTAATATGTCATTTTAAAAGCTTCCTGTAAAGAGAATACTGCCTAGTTCCTTCCTTCCTCTGGAAAATGGGTGAAGAATTTTGTCATTTTCTGCTAAAAGGGATAAGTTTTATCCCTCACCTTCTCCCATTCCTTCTCTTTCCTACCCCACCTCACAGCTCTGCAAAACCATGATCTCTCAGTTGGTTCTTACTTGCAAGCTGTCTGGACCGGACTCCTTCTCAAACGTGTCTCTTAACAAACCCTGAGAAAATAGAGCTGTACCAGTCAGAATCAGTGCAAACAAACCATTTCAGTTGGGGAGATAAGATGGTTAAGCACAAGAACAGAAATCAATCTTAGACATAGGCCACCCAAATGCTTGCACTGCTGTTTGACTGGGTTTTGTAGCCTACGCTAATCTCTAGGCTGCCTCCACAAAAACACTATGGGGCCCTGGCTGACTGGCTTGTACACGTCTACAAGAACAGTATGTGGCTGCAGTCAGACCTTCATGCTCATGAATGTTATGCATGTGAGCAATTTTGCAGCTGTGAGTCATCATCTTGCCTACATTCATACGTTCCTTTCCACTTGGGAAGGAGACTGCTTTCATTCATGAGAAGAAAAAATAGGTTTCAAGCATGCAATCACATCCTTTCATACTGCTCAGCTCCTCGTTACAAAATTTGGTTCCTCTGAAGCATGGCTATAGCTTAGAGTGTGGAAAAGTGAGTTAAGATGAAAAACATAGTGCCAGCTACGCCTCTGTGAATGCCCAAATAATTTCACCTAACTGCAGACTTTACTTAAAATTTGCAGGACAATTATCCTGGATTGTCTTCACACTCAAGTGCAATAGATGAGTACCTTCACATGATCTATACTAACAGAGCTTAGAAGACTGAAGAGATGAAGACAGGCTGAAGTAGAGACTGAATCCACTTGTGTACTCTGTTGTCCCAGTGCTCCATACCCTTTCTCCCTCAACCATAATTCAAAATCAGTTTGGGGCAGTGCAGGTGCCACAGCCAAGCTTTAATGTGAGTGAAACAAAAAGTCTCAAGCAGTGTACCCTGTTTGTCTCAAGGATGTGAGGCTTCTGTTGCCCTTGGGATAAATACTGGCCAAACCAAATTGAGATAAATTCAGAATCAGAAGTGTCAGAGAAGAGGTGTTTCTCAAGGGATATTTTCAGAATCACTGAATATGGATGTTTTCCTAAATGTTTCACAACAGGAAAACTAGGCAGGATGTCTACTTCTCTCTTATGGGAAACTCCTAATGTTTGACCTTACTGTATGATTAGCTGTTAGTCTTTCAAGGGGGCTTTCCTAGGATAATCTGCTTAGCCTTTAGCACCCATTTATCTCTTTATGGTAGAGATTAGGGTCAATTCTAAAGAATTGTATTACTGTAAGTCTCAGCTACATTTTTTTCAGTTAAGTAAATTATTAGTTTACGGGTACATTGAGAAGGTTTTATGTCCTTTTTCCTTCTTTCTAATGTTACGTAATAAGTGACTATGGAAGTAGTTTAAGTAATGACTGTAAAAGAAGCACTCTACAGTTCAGTCAGAATTTACAAAAAAAACCCCGATGAACTTACGGTTACCCAAAGGTTCTTAAGGTATTTGGGAATTGTAGCCATCATGGTTGCCACACTGCTGTTACCAGATATTGACCTCATACTGAAACTTTCACAGCTCATCTCCTACAAATCAAGCAGGCCACTGCACAGCACTTCAACTTAGCTTTTTCATTATTCTGGAGATCTGTTTCATTCCTGAGTCACTGGTGTCTGAGGATGCAAAACATCCTGGGATTGTGCTGGAGGACTGTGTAGATTCTAGGCTTTGCATTTTCTTCTCTAGCATTTCTGGGTTGGTGTCTGAGTACCTGCCCCAGCATGCTTGACTGGCTTCAAAACCCAGTCAAGAAGTGAATTAACAGTTATGC
>JAOXOE010000001.1:114143848-114187216 GCA_028565055.1 Phoeniculus purpureus
ACATATTTATAGACATTAATGAGGTCACCCCTCAGTCTCCTCCAAGCTGAAGAGACCCAGCTCCCTCAGCCTTTCCTCATAATGGAGGTGTCCTACTTCATTCATCATCTTCGTTGCTTTACACTGGACACCCTCCAGCAGCTCTGTGTCCTTCTTGAACCTGAGGGGTCCAGAACTGGAGACAATACTCTAGATGTGGTCTCACCAGTGCAGAGTAGATTGGCAGAAGGACCTCTCTCAATTGGAAGGGATTGGAAGGGACCTCGAAAGATCATCTAGTCCAATCCCCCTGCCACAGCAGGATCGCCTAGACCAAGCTGCACAGGAACACATCCACGTGGGTTTTAAACATCTCCAGAGAAGGAGACTCCACAACCTCCCTGGGCAGCACATTCCAGTGCGCTGTCACCCTCACTGTGAAGAAGTTTCTTCTCATATTGATGTGGAACTTCCTATGTTCCAGCTTACACCCGTTGCCCCTTTTCCTATCACTAGATGACATTGAGAAGAGTCTGGCTGTATCCCCCTGACACCTACCCTTCACATATTTATAAACACTGACTCTTAAGGCTCAATATAATTAAAGAAATCTAAATTTCTGTATAATTAATTCCATCTAAAAGACAGGATGCATAAATGTATTATAATTAGTTTACATTGCCAATAATACATATACAAAGTTATTTGTAAGCCTCCTCCATCTTTTACTTCTAGTGTTTTTTATTTTAGGGTAAGGAAACTAAGAAAGAGATCCATTCATTCTTCACTATAGTTTCCCTCTGGTCTACTCCTAGTAGTTTCATTTTAAACTAGTAGTTGAAGTTAAGAAAAGAATGTAGAGCACAGATGAAATTTTGCACTTGTGATTCCACAATGAGGAGTTTAAAATGAAAATAAGTCATCTGAGAACTGCAGAACAGCTCAGTAATTAACAGGAACTGAGCAGATTTCTCACCACCAGCAGCAAAGTTTAGCAAAGCTACGTTTTTACATAATTACTGGGGACAGACAGCTCTGCAGAAGATTTCTGAGCTGGAATTGTAAAGCCCGTCATGAACATTAAATAAAACAAAAATCATGAGTTTCTCAAATTGTAAGTACATGTTGATTGCAAAACTGACTAGAAAAGCCAGGAAGTAAAGCACTTTAAAAAAAGAAAGAGTAGCAGAACTTCCATTTTCACTAAACTTCATTGATTAGCTTTTAATGATCAGAAAGGTCCTCCTCTCAGACAGTCAAAACATATAAAAGGACAAAAAAAACCCCCCGAACCAGAGGACTACTTAGAGCATGTAGAAAAGCAGGCTTCACTATCTTCTATCATAAGCCTACTTTTTATGATAGTATGCTTAAATTTCTATACTTTATTCTATACTTCTTTTCCCCTCAGAACTACACTTTTATGTTCTAAACACATTCTGTGTTGACGCTTCTAGGATCATGCTTGAAGCCCACCTTGTAATTTCATGTAAGTTGTTATAACTGCTGGAATTAGTAAAAAGGTTTCAAGGGATAAGTTTTGGAATAAAATATAGCTGCAAAGATTTCTTGCTGACAGAGGGCTCAAAGGACTTCAAATTTGTCTTTATATTCAGCTTCCCAGTGATGGTAATTTATCTGTATAATAAATTAAATTTTAGATCAATTTTCCTTTCTCTGATTGCTGTTATTTGTATCTATGAAATCCAACAGTACTCAGCACAACTGACATCTAATTTCAGAATGGCTGCTCAGTATCCTCTCTGTAGATTTGCTAGCACGTAGGATATGCATCAAAACCCAAATGACAATTGAGCAGATTAGGCAGAGACTGAAAGTGATCGCTTCCCCACATTACCATGTAAATGGTCGGCACTGTTTCTCTGCCAGTGTCTGGAGCATTACGGTGAGATTTATCTATCTTTCTCTTATTCTACTTATTTCTATGTATTTAACTCTTGTATTCAATTATTTCAAAAGAAAAACTTTCTTTCATGTCTTCTTGATTGTTTCATTTTTGTTTACAAAAAAGCTACACATTGAGGAAAAAGCGGTGCTAACTTTTTGAAGACCGTAGTTAGAAAATACAAAATGCTGTTTAAAATGTGCGGTGAAACAGGCTTAGTGTCTGAACAGATTGTCTTTGGCGAGACCCAGGATGAAGTAGTGGATGATAAGTAGAGAAAAAACTTTTCACTAGGGCGAGTGAAGATGGAAGGCACTGATGTACTAGTCTCTCTCTCCATGTGTGCAAAGGCAAAAGTGGAAGGTTAGCATCAGCGTGACAATGATTTGGTCTTGATACTTTTTGGCACCATATCAGAGTACCTGGAGGTCACTTCATGAAGCAATCATATTTATAACAAAGACTGATGTAACACTAAATGAGGCTTTCCTCAACAACGCATCAAGAAAGGTGCCCAAAGAAATGGTCACCAGGGTACGAGAAAAAGAGACGGAAGCATCAAAAGGCAACACGGTTGCAAGAAATCAGTAGCAGAAAGACCAGTGTGGTCAAAAGGAGGTGAATTGGTATTTAAGCAGTTATTCCTGATATTTAGCCAGGAATCCCTGAAAATATCCAAACTAGACCTGGTGGAACAAAGCTGAGAATCTTGGCTTTGCTCTGCAGGCACAAGTAGGACATTGGAGAGTTTCAGCATTCAAGAGAGTAAAGTCCTTTAGAAGCTCATTTCCAAATTAAAGTCGTAGCATAATAAATCAAAAGTACACTAACAAATACTGCTTCTTAAATTATGCATAGGACCAATGCTATAATAAATTCTACTTTGCATCAAATGCAGGAAAAATAGCCTTCTGATTTTGATAAATCAAGTTCTACTTTCAACAAGATAAATTTTTGCCTGTGCCTTTCTATGTAACAAACCCACAAAGCTTCATTATTTCTAATGCATCAGCACCAATGTTAAATTTAAATAGGTAAATATTTCCTGAACACTATATTAGATTTTGTTTTTGTCACTTCTAATAAATAACACTGTAAAAAGAAAGGAGGCAACCCTAAGAATTCACCAGAGCATAGTGCAACATCCGCTATTTCACCCTCAAAAGAATTTGAATTTCAACACAAATTTTAATTGACCCTCCTGGATTTTAGCTTATGATTTAACCTACTAAGTTGCTAAGGCAACAAACGATTATAACTGCTGGGCAAAATTCACAGAATTGTTAATTGATCTTCATCTCAATACAATGCATCAGTAGTCCTTTCACAAGGGAAACAGACAAAGCTAAGAAAAAACTTGAGGTATAATCCTAAAATGACATTCTATAACGTCACTAGAATTGCAAATACGCTTTTTACAACAAACATCTATATTAGAAATACCATCCTTTCAAACCAGTTGTTCCAACAGAGAGAAATCCTTCACTGAGGCTTGTACAACCTCCAGTAATTTGTGTCTCAGAGACATCTAATCAATGAGCTTTTTAATGTGCTCAACTCTCCCTCCGCTCTGAAAGGAGAATGGATTTACCCTAATCGAACGTTGCAGTCATTATTCTAATACGATTGTGCTAGAGGATAACCTTTGTACGGTGCTATTTTCAAGTCCGTGTACTATTTGCCTGGCCCACTATGTAATGGGTAACAGCCAGCCCAGGCATGGTTAAGAACTTCTGCAACTCTGTTCTTAGTCCTGTTTTCAACAAAAGCATTCATGAACTCAAAGTGCCTGTTTGTTCCAGGTTCCCATTACACTACTGTAAGGATATAATGAGACCCAGCTTCAATAGATGGATGTTGTGAGGTCAGCTAACTTTGAAATTTGTAAAATAGTCTTAACATCAAGTGTTATGAATGTATTATGCCTTATGGCACAATCATATTAATGCCTACCTGTAGTTAGCCAGAAAACGTATTTTCTGTTTTATGGTCCCATTAATTGCCCATAAATTTATGCATCTAGATGTAACTAACTCAGGTTAATGTAATTCACTTTTAAAGCGAGCATCTAAACTCTTGTAAACATAATACAGCTAGCATCTTATTCCTGATGTATTTCTTGGAAGAACCTTAGGTATAGGTTCTTCCTATAAGGCAGTATTTTGCAAGAAAAATCAATGTATTAATCCAAATATATTTATTTATTATTTCTTGCACTAGTATTTCACACTTGGTGACTGTTCTTCAAATTCTTTTGCTCTGGTAATTCAGAGTCTTTCTTGTTCACTTTGCTTTCCCCTGATTCTGTAAAAATAAAATAGGAACTAATACTTATGAACGAGTTACCACAAAATAGTGTGTTCTAGTGTCCTAGTGAAGAAATCACTAGTGAAGGATCAGTGTAAGTTTAACATAAATGCCTGCACAGGATCATTTGGACTGTGCAATTTGAAGAAGAAGGCTGCAGGTCTACAGCTGAGGAAGATTTTTCTTTGGCTGCTGACAGAGAAAGGTAATTATACAGTCTTTCACCATGTCCTGGAATTTATGAAACCCTGGAATTTATGAAACTCTTTGATCACAAACCTATTACAATATTCAGATATATGACAGATTATTAATCTTTTAGATATTTAATAATAAACTAATAATGTTTGTGGAAACAAGGATGTGGCCTTTTGCTGTATCTCCTGAAACCAGAAGCCCTGTACTGCAAAGGAATGTATGAGTGAAATTAACTGATGAACTATGAGTAGCCCTCATGATTATATGGCATGAAATGCTAAATGAGTTAGTGCTCCAACAGAGAGGAAAAAAGAATTATGGAGATGTGTTTCAGTTGCATTTGTACAGCCAAATGCCTTTTGTTTCACACTATTTAACATGTTGATCCAAAAGAGACACATTTTCCCATTTAGGTTTTGAAATGAAAACTGTATTAGATAACAGGTTTTGAAGAACTTAACTAAATCTGGTAGAATAGAGCTGTTACAACACAACATTTTTATTCCTTCTGGTTTTCTCGTTTGTCTTCCTCCTATCTTACTTCATTATCACAATCATTTATTCATCCTCTCCCCAGTGTTTGTTGCAAACTCTTTTTTTTTTCCCCAGTCCTAACTCATCTGATTTTTATCTGCTCTTTGTTAAGTATTTTAAAAGTGTTCTAATCCACTCTGCGCATTGTGTTACCCTTGAAGCTCCTTCCTATCTCACAGGATTACTGTGTTACAGTATGTTTCCTACACACCTCAGTGAAAAAAAGATTTCTAGCTGTTTTAGCTAGAAGAAACACATACCGTACTGTAATGAGAAAAAAAACCACTCTGGAGTATTTTAAAAGACAAGGTTTTTTAAGAAAATAAGACTTTCAAGCCTCTTTGCAAACATATTACATAATACACATGCACACACATTCACAGAGACATAAATATGACTGTCAACTGTTTTTCAGTCTTCCTAAGGAAGTTAAATAATATGGAAAGCTTTGACCAAATGAAGGAATCTTTCTCTGAAAGATGGAAATCAAACTGCATTCAGCTGAAAATTATAACACATCAGTAATTCTTAATAAGCTATATGCACTGTCATATACATAACGTGGGATGCTGCAGAATGCTTAAGTAGTCACAGCTGAAACAGCAGAAGCTGCTTCATCCTTCTTTGAATCACTTACGTGAAACAAGTCTTAATAAAGACCCTTAACTGAAATGCTCCAAAGCTTTTCCAAAAGGACATCCCAGTTTTAAACCTTTCCCCCCCCCCATTACCTTTCTATCTATATTAAAGGAAAGGCAGCTAAACAAGACATGGCACACGTACAGTGTACTTGTGCCTAATGATGCCTAATGAAAAAAGGCACATTGTTTATTCCATTTTAACCGTATTCCAAGTAAAGGACAATAGCATGGCATTTAGGCTGAACTCTCCATTGACTTTAATCAGAACTTCTGCCAAAATATAGACATGCCCACTAACAGTTACACAGGCACACAGGTTCAACCAAGTGTAGTATTAAACACTTTGGGCTCGATGCTTTCATCGGTTGCTATCTGACCATCTTTTCTCCATTCCAAAAAGACTTACTTACACTTCGCAAGAATTATATTTTGCCTGGCTGATTCCCAATTTTTGCCTTCCTGTGAGTAATTCAAAATGTCACGACAGATCAGGCGTGTACAATTATTATGACATATAGAGGATTTAAAAAAACCCCAAACCTAACAAATTATTTAGAAAGGTAAAGTCTATAAAAGATGACTCAGGCAAATAGTTCATGAATTACATTCTATAAAGTACTTGACAGAGTATAATCTCTACATCCTCTTTAAGTAATTATGATGTATGTTAGAAATGTAAAAGAAAACAATTGTAATTTCCTTTGACTGTAATGATAAGAAGTTTTAATATATGCAGTACTCTAAGTGAACCAACTATTATTCACAGAAAATTGTGTCTTTTTTGTGCTAATTTGGATACTGTCTTTTTTTCATCTGCTGAGGGGTGGGTGGGAGAAAAATGGAAGAACTGTGTACAAAGACTGTGTCAGAGCAGAGTAGCACAAAACTATGAATTGGTAATTGGATTTAGATTTGGATTCAAGCTACGGTGGAGTACACCATACGCAATATCCATTAGGGATGGTTTTACACAGCCTTCCCACTGCCTGCACACCTCAGAGCTGGCAGTCAGCACACTGATACCACAGCTGGAAAACTTAGGACTGAAAAATAGGGCCATAGCAATTTAAAACTGTATATATCGAAGTGCTTTTCCAAATACAGTAGTTACTTACATTGCCCTCATTATGTATATGTATATCATAGAAACCTTTGGGAGACATTAAGTGTAATTTCTGAGAAGTCATAGAATCATAGTACCACAGAATAGGTTGGAAAGGAAATTAAAGACCATCTAGTTCAAATCCTCTTGCCATGGGAAGGGACACCTCCTACTAGACTACACTGCTGAAAGTCCCATCCAACTTGTCTTTGAACACTTTCAGGATGGGGGAACCATAGCCTCTCTATACTACTTGTTCAGTGTCTCACCATCCTCACAGCATAGAATGTCTTCCTAATATCTAATATTGAAGGTAAGACACTCTTTCCATTTAGCCTGGACTTAAAGAAAGCCAAAAGTGGCACTTGCCATCAATCCCTTCCAAGCCATATTCTCCTTGTGCTTTGGACCATGTTGCTGGAAGGACACAGGGTGTCTTATCCTTAAAATGCCTCATAGATATGCAACATTAAACAGCTGAATATTTCCCAAAAAAATGTTTAAACCTCAGTGGCAAGAAGATAAGTGAATCTCTTTTGGTTTTCTTTGGGAGAAGTGTCTCATCAACATTTAGCAAATAACCCGACATAATCAGCCAAGAGCAGATTGGGGATGGAGCATTTATGAAGCAAAACTGGACATTTTGCCAGTCGGTCATAGATGGTTCACTGCATAAAGTGACAGAGTTTACTGGTTTAGAGTTTACGGTTCAGTGTAGGAATTGTCTGTAGTTTCTGTGTGAAGGTAACTTTTATTCTATATCTTCATAAATCAAAGTAAAGATTCAAAACCAAAATGTTTGCTGCATATGTTCTCAGAAAGTCAGTACGTATTTTTTGCACATATTCCCTGTAAACTTGTGAAAATAATGGATTATTTATTATTCATAGAGCGGGGGCATTATTTCTTTTGCTGTGTTTACTTTTGAATATTTTGTTCAATGTTGGAATACCAGTGAAAAACAACAAGTCCAAAATTGTTTGGCACCTTTGAAATGAAGCGTTTTGACTTTTCTAAAGCAAACCTCACAATAATGTCACCACAAAACACAACACTTTCTGATTGTTTTTCTTCTCTTTTGTTCAGATGAAATAATTGGTTGACTATGACCTGAAGTTTTTAAGATGAGTGAAATAGCTTTTTGTTGCAAATTTCACAGAATCACAGAACCACAGAACATCAGGGACTGGAAGGGACCTTGAAAGATCATCTAGTCAAATCCCCCTGCCATAGCAGGATCACCTAGACCTAGTCACATAGGAACACATCTAGGCAGGTTTTAAACATCTCCACAGAAGGAGACTCCACAACCCCCTTGGGCAGCCTGTTCAAGTGCTCTGTCACCCTCACTGTGAAGAAGTTGGCTCCATCCTCATGACACCCACCCTTCATATATTTATAAACATTAATGAGGTCACCCCTTAGTCTCCTCTAAAAATGTCCTACTAAAAATGTCGTCATCTGTAACTTATGGTAAACATTCCATGTGGTTAGATTCTTAGCTGTATGCTTTCATTTCTGATAACAAATACACACATGGAATTTTTTTCTACCAAAAAGTACAGTATTGTTGCAGCCCTGTCACTTAAAACCAAGAAAAAGGCTTTCCCAATATTTAAACACGTCATAACTCCTTCAATACTTCTGAAAGATCAGTATACACTGCTTAGTCTCAACAGAATGCTTCTAGAACAAGATAAGGTGTCAGACTGTAGAGCAAACCCCACAAGAACATATCACCATGTTATAGGGCTAGCAGGTCTTTTTAGTTGCTTCATACTTTACACACAAGTAAACTGATGGGAAAAGTCTTAGAATTTCATTTGCACTACATCAATAACTCTGGAGTGACTGAGGTGACATCAGAAGCTTATACCTTCCATTTATTTGGGGCTTTGAAGTCTACACAGAACTTAAGAAAATGAAATTTGTAGAAAACAAGGCCACTAAAATATGTTTTTTTCCTCTCAATCCCTGTGTGATTTCATAGAATCATTAGAGATTGAAAGTGACCTCGAGAGATCATCTAGTCCAATTCCCTTGCTACAGCAGGATCACCTAGACCAAGTTGCACAGGAACACATCCAGGCAGATCTTAAACGTCTCCAGTGAAGGAGACTCCACAACTCCCATGGGCAGCCTGTTCCAGTGCTCTGTCTCCCTCACTGGGAAGAAGTTCCTTTTCATATTTATGTGGAACCTCCTATGTTCCAGCTTGCACCCATTGCCCCTTGTCCCATCACTAGATGACATTGAGAAGAGTCCGGCTTCATCCTCCTGACACCCATCCTTCAAATATTTATAGACATTGAAGAGGTCACCCCTCAGTCTCCTCTTCTCCAAGCAAAGGAGACCCAGCTCCCTCAGCCTCTCCTCATAAGGGAAGTGCTCCACTTCCTTCATCATCCTCGTAGTAGAGGGAGAGAAGAACCTCCTCGATCTGCTAACCACCCCTCTTCTGAATCACCCCAAGATGCTGTTGGCCATCTTGACCACAAAAGCACACTGCTGATTCATGGTCATCTTTATTTTATGCGACTTGCAACTTCTAAGCCATCTCACAGCTCAGCGTACCTCGTTCCCTAAGAGGGAATTTCAAACACTGCTGCTGCTTTTCTTTTCCTTATGCAAATTCCAGAAGCTACCACTGAGCTAGCAGATTTCTGGAGTTTCCAATCTGCACAACCTTGGAAAGGTTATATGTGACACGTTATTATATCCCGTTGAACAAAGACCTACTTATCAGAATGAGACCTATGGGAGACCAACATGCATCGTGCTCTAACAGCTTAACAGAAACCCTTACTAAATTGTAATTTCCTATCCATATGCACAGTTGCTCATGATTGATATGTTCTGATTTTTTAATCTCCTATCTGAAAGGTCCTAATTTTGCATGTTCTCTCGTTAAACATTCCCAGACTTCAAACAAATAGACCCACGAGTAGCAGAATAAACAAGAGCTCCCTTCTTATGGCTTTGGGTTGTGTTGTTATATTCTGATGTCTAATAAGGTGTTAGCTCCAGTCAAAGCTTCTGCTGCAGTGGAAATGGTACATTTTCTATCTCATTCTGCCACCTCTCATCTCTGTTGGCTCACTGGTCTCTAGAATCTAATACTGTAACTTTCCTCTTTATATGGAAGTCATAGGAATGTCTTTTACTCCACTGCAGCGCAGGGCCACAAAGATGATGGAGTGGAACATCTCCCTGATAAGGAAAGGCTGAGGGAGCTGGGTCTCTTTAGCCTGGTGAAAAGGAGACAGAGGGGTGAGTCCATTAATATTTATAAATATAGACAGGCAGGTGTCAGGAGGATGGAGCCAGACTCTGCTCAGTGGCATCCGATGATAGGACAAGGGGCAACAAGTGTCAGCTGGAACATAGGAGGTTCCATATAAGTATAAGAAGGAACTTGTTCCCAGTGAGGGTAACAGAGCACTGGAATGGGCTGCCCCAGGGGGGTTCTGGAGTCTGCTTCTCTGCAGAGGTTTAAAACCCACCTGGACATGTTCCTGTGCAACTTGTTCTAAGTGATCCTGTTATTTCCTTTCCCTCGCTTTACATTTTCAGAAGTTTTAGTTACAGAACTTCTTATGACATGAGAATGTTTTCGATTTTTGAGTTCGTGATTTTTGGCATTAATTTGTGAACATTTTGCTTAGTGAATTCGTAATGAATTCAGTCATTATTGAGCTTAAAGCTATGTCCACAAACCTATAAGCCGTATCTAAAACATTATGTGCATTAATTATTTATGTGCAATTTATATTTCCCTTTCAACTGCAGATATGCATGCTTCTCAAAGTTTGCTTATTTTTTTCATATCTTTTTAATCCATCTGAAATGACTCACAGCTTTGTCTTGTTTTTATAATCCAGAATAATTGTAGGCCATCTGCAAATCGCCTTGTGCCTGTCTAGATATTTCCCTTACAAATAATTACAATATTTATATTTCTAAATCCCAGTCTAGGGCAGATTTCAAAATGAGCATATACATCGTCATGTCTGGGGTGCTTTAGAATAGCCTTAGCTTCCCTCCCACCACATTGCAAACAGTCCATTAATGTACCTCAATTGTTTTGATCACTTCCATGCTTATCTTCCAGAGTATTTTATTTTCAGATGTATTTCCTTGCCTTAGCAGCTTAGAGGGATAGGATTTTGTTGTTATTTAGTAAGCACAAATAAATTACTTCTGCCTTTTTCCTCCTCTTACTACTAATTTACTGACGCTATCAGAGAATCCATTAAGTTAAAATAAACCTGGTTTTCCTTTAGAGAAACTATTTCTGGTTGATCCAATCCCATCACATTTATCTGGCAGATTTTCAGATCATCCCCAGTGTTTCTTAAAGGAGAGATAAACATTTGCTGCCATCCAGTTATCTGAATGGGATACCTGTGATACTGCACATCCTTATTAACTGTCCATCAGCCGTTGTACTCCATATAAATAACGCTACCTATAGGATAGTAAAGATTTTTTTCGTCTACTTTCTTTTGCAAATATAAAAAACAGACAGGTCTTAAAAAACTAAATTACCCCAGCTGAAGATTTACTTATAACTCTGGAAAATACACTGTACCAAATAGAATTCCTTGTTTCTATGATCAGGCTTTGTCCCTTTTGCACATCCACGGTCCTAGGATCTCTGAGAAGAGCAGTTTGGACCTTTGTAACCCTCCCAAATCTGCACAACAGCCCAGGGCTAAGCAAAGACAAATAGGGCAAGCAGGGCATAGATTCCCACTCTGTGGAAAAACAGATAAGACTGGATGAAGTACAGCATCAATACATGGGCTTCAAATGTTCTGGCACTGCACCTACAGTAACTAGTCCTTTAGCAATGTTTGCAGGACAAACCACCATTGTTCAATGTCCCCACCACTTTTCCCATCTTTATTTGTGGTGCAATACTAGCAAGAAGAGTGTGATGTAGGGTAGATGCAGGTCACAGAATGACTGAGTTAAGAATGAGATTAAAAATGTGAAGAGTATTGTTTCCTGTCTTTATCCTTTTAATTTTTCCTCAAGTGCTCATTCTTGCACAACATCAGACAAAAGACCCAGCTGCCTGGAGAGCCATCATGCCCCTCAGCAGGTGAATCTTCTCCTTCCCCACATACAGACAGGTGTCAAAGCAGTCATGCAGGAGACCACAAATCTTATAGCTCATAGGGAAGCTATGAAAGACATTGTCTGCACAACAAGGCTGGCAGTTCTGGGATAAGATAAGGCATCTCCAGAGCATAAAGGCTTTTTGAAAATTCTGCACTAAGATGCTCCATAAAACGTTGCCTTAAGAAAAAGATGGGTTTAAATTGAAAACTGTTAATTTATTTCTTCTTAATAACATCTTAGCAAGGGTTAATGCCACTGTAGCCCCCAAGATGTTGCCAGAGGACAGAATTACAGTGCACAATGGTGAACTTCATCAACGCTCCTAGAAGACAGTCAGAACACAACTCATTACTAAAAAGTATCAGTATTGCTCAAATAAAATTAGGGAAAGTTAGGATTAGGCTGTGTAATTTTTACAAGTTAGCAAGAAGAGTTTATGTCAAGAGAGGTGGAAATGGGTATCTATGTGAATAAGGTCTCCACAAGGATGTGCCCAAGACTGTTATCATACATCTCAAGCCTCTTAATGAAGCGTTCATCCCACCATAATTAAGAAAACCCATTTATACTATTATGATGAAAATTATGTTGACAAAGCCATCTAATTCAAAGTACAGTAACACTCATCAACTCAATGCAACACATGTAGAGAATTAAATCAAGGACATTAACATACTAAGTAAGTACTGGTACGTTCATTAGTGGGTTAATTTCTGCATAGGGCAGTCACGGCAGATTCTTACCATTTAGGACTGTTTAGTTGAAAGGGGAATCTATTCTCAGAACCATTTTCGAGTAGCACCAAGATTTGGGGGTTTTTTCCCAAAAAGTGTATGTTTGTCAGTGTGTTTTTCATTCAATGAGATGCAAAGCATCAGTGCAGTGCTAACAGAAAAAAGCCAATAAATGTAGCAAGACAGCATTGGACTATAATTCATCCCTGAGATATGAAGAACTCTAGCTAAGAAAATTGCAGACAAATTATCCAATACTTAAAAAATAGATATAGTTTGATTATAGTAGATATCTTAGCAGATAAAATTTGAAATTACACAGGGATTCCTAGCAATTTCTGCTCACTTGTATTGGTTTTAGCCTCCACGCTACCATAACGTCTAAGCTTCTCCTTGCCTGTATAGCGCTTAAGACAATGGAAATCTGTACTACAATCATAGCCCCTGGGTAAGACTATAACCTAAATTATTATCACCATCATTATTCAGACTGAATTAAGAGGCTTAGAAAGAATATGCATCCAGGGAGGAATCTCCAGACCAGTCTTGCTTGGATCATTACTGATAGCTATAATGAGAAGGGCAGTGAAATTCTTGCTTTGATGAATTCAGGGGCCTTGAAGAACTGTACTAATAGCCTGGTCAGTAATCTTGATGTAACAAAGATAAGACAAACTGAGCTGTGGTACACGAGGATGATGCCAAGAACAAATTTCATCCTCTCCCACACCTCTCATTTTATAATCAGATGAAATTCTCAAAAAGAATTTAAAAGAGTTTGTGGCTTTGAAAATTAGGCTGAAACCTACTTTTCCCAAAAGCCTGACTATAAAAGGATCTGGTTTTTCAAGATTATATATAAACAGAACCGTCATCCCCAGGTTTAGCAGTGTTTGGGAAAATTTTGTAGTTATCCACCCACAACTGATCTTACCGAATTCTGCCAAGAGTTCACCCAGAGACGGATGTGACCCACTGTGTTTGTAGCTAGAATGGCAGAGCAATACTAAGAAAGCCTGAATTTCAGGCAGACAAGTCGAGAAAAAATCATTTGCAGGCTGCTATTTTTGTTAAGGTTTCTTCCCCTATAATTCCCTGTGGCAATGCAGTGAGCAGCTACTATATGAGCTCAGCCTCCTTTGAATATTAAATCACTGAAGTTCAGAAGAATTTAATTAGCATCTCACCTACTTACCATCATCCAGTGGTGCCTCTGCTACAATTATGGTACCACATTACAAGTAATTTCGACTTAATTGAATAACTTGAGTAAAACCTGGGTTCCAATTGCCCGAATTATCTGTATTAAGATAGTCATAACTGAGTTAAATACCAGAAAAGGTGAGATGATCTCTGTGCCTGCTGTGATGCCAGGTTTATAGCAGATACTCTCCTTTATTCACACCTAATATCACCTTGCTGTCAAAAGAAATATGTTTGAAGGACATTACAGTTACACCAACAGTCTGGGTGTGAACAGTTAAGGAATCACAAGCCAAATCAGGCTGTCAAGTAGCAAAATATAGGGTCTAAAATATTTTCAAATATCTTACGTATTGCCTCGTTTTAACAGCTTGTGCCTCTTTCCCCCTGGCTGTATATACCTGTGCATGTTTCAGCCACTGACTGTCAGCTTCTATTCTTATGATTCCTCACACTCAACTACTTGTAAAATACATTTCCCAATCAAAACCTTGTCCTGGAAGCAAAAAATGAAAACAACTGTCAGTTGTTTCAGTGAGAGACAAATAGAAAAAGACTGATGCATGAACTGCATATTCCTCAGGCTGTTTCTCTACCCCACTGCATTTCATGCAGCTCCAAACTGGCTCAGATTCCCCATGGTTTGAGATAATGATCCAGCATAGGAACTGGGCTGCTGAGTCATTTCTCTTCAGCAAGAAAGCATGAGAAGAAGAGGTGCAACTGATAATGTCAAGCTATGAAAAATTACAAAAAGCCACAGACAGACTATTTTGATGGCTCTGTGTAGAGGTTCCAAGCCACTGAGGTCTAAAAGGCAAATCTATCCTGGGAATATATATAATATCCTGTTTCTCTGCAGCTAAACTGTGAAGAGCTTAACTATGCAGCTCTCCAAATGAGGCAAAGACGTGGCCCTTAAGCAAAGATACTCACAGCCCCCCAAAGGCATACATGTGGAAATTCCCAGTACGTGATGTGCTGAAGGAAGAGAACAGGGGAAGCTAATTATTTTTCAGAAGAATCCAAAACCCTCACTTTTTCATAGCAGTACCAGGCTGACACACAAATACTTTATTGCTTTCATTAACACTTTTTTCTCTTATATAGAAACACAAATACTGACGTGATGCTGTGCCTGGTGATTTCTGCGTTTATGCATTCAGCTCTGTTTCTTTATTAGGCTTCAAGATACAAGAGTTTACTAGTCTTTGTGGCCCAGTTTACATAAAATAGAGACAGGACTAGAATTCACTAATCCCAGTATCTGTAGGAGCATGTAGGTAAACAGCACTTTCTGAAATGGAAACCTGCCTTGGGTATTTTAACTGAGATTGCTTGAGACAGTTTTTCAGACATCCTCTGAAATTATAGCTATTAGTAAGGCATAAGCAGCACAGGAATACCCTTGCCTGCACTTCACTCAACCCATTTCCATTTGCCTTAAGTAAATATCAGATCTGCAGGGTAGAGAAAAAAAAATTTAAAAGTATTTAAGACAGAATTAAAATTATGAAATAAAAAAGTAATTAGGAAATAGCCCAGTTTCAGCTGAACCTTCTAATTCAGTTGAGTTCTGCTCAGCTTGAAGGTTTGTTTCAAAATAGTAAAGGAAACCAACAGCTTAACAACTGCTAAAGAGGAAACAGCAGGAATTTGAATGTGAAATAAGCAGCAAGAAGCTGGTTGATGACATTAACAGACCTAGAGTGTTAAGTTGTTAATTTTGAGCTATTTTGGCCAATTCCCAGTAATTAATATAAGCTTTTATACTCACATGGTCTGTGCTATCACTGCAAAATTCTATTTCCCTGCTTGACATTTGCTCATCTGTGTGATCAAAGACACAATTTGTGACACGGACTTCAAAGTGGAAATGTCTTTATTTGTAGAAAACACCATTACTCCTTTCAGGCTTCCCAATGTCACGTTATCAATTACAGTATTTTTATTAAGTCTGCTATCTGGTTTAATGAATTTTTTATTCAGAAGCACAAACTTCAGCCACCAATAACTAATTAATTCCAGTGCAGCAATCCAGGCAGATATTTATTATAACTGTAGTGGGAGGCTTTGAAAAAACCAACTCTGTACATTTTCTTTGAATTTGTGGTTGTTTGTTGCATACGACACTTCACTCTAAAAAGCTAACTTTTAGCCCTTATGTATGTAAAATATACATTCTGTTCACATTTGGAAGCTAACAGATGCTGTTCCATGTGCTTGAGCCTGTTGTGGAAAAATCAATCGTCTCTCCTGTGGCTCAGAGCTTCTGTGAGTCTTACTAGGACAGAAACTGACCAGAGGGATTTCAGTGGGCAACCGTGGCCCACTGGACTTGATCATACATACTTCATACTGGTTTTGGTTCAAAAGAAGAAAACACACCTTCCAGTAGTAAGAGAAATAACACAAGCTACTCATAGAGGCCATGTAGGACAAGCAGGAGACAGGGAGAACCATCTTTTCATGGGTGGCTTGAAGCATTAGCAAGATCCATGTGTAAGTGTAGGAATGGCTATAACAGACAAAGAAGGAAGAACTATCTGAAGGACAAGGACAGAAATGGATGCTAAAGGTAATTCAGAAAAACTAACAAGAAAAAGGCATACTGGTTTGCTGTGGAAAAGAGAAAAAACAACAGGCAAGTACAAAACCAAAAAGTACAGTGGGAAATCAAACAGTGCAGATCTTCAACAAGTCACCAAAGCCATGAAGCCTGATGACTAATGTTTTGACATTTCCCCAACTGCATGAGTGTCAGCAGCTATACTGCCTTTAAAAGATGATTAGAAAGATCTAAGGGATCCAAACGGGGGGGAAAAAGAAATTTCCATTTAAAAACCTTTCTGTGAAGTCTAAATCAGCTGTTGATGTTAAACAACAACAATCTCAAAAACTCAGACTAGATCCTTAAAAAGAGTTAGGAAAAAACAACCAGTTTAGAAAGGTATTTTTTCTTTTAAATGTCAAAATTCTATTGGTTTTTTTTCACAGCTTTGCAGTCCACAACACTAAATTATGGCAAGTTGACCTAAGAACCATGAGAAAAATGAGTTTTAAAAGGACACACTTGTAAACAAAATGAACAATAGCTTAAGCACTTGGTCAGACTGACAAGACACTGGAATCATAGAATCACTTACACTGGAAAAGACCTTTAAGAGCACTGAGTCCAACAACTAACCTAACATTATCAATCCCAACACTCAACCATATGCCTAAGCTCCACATCTACAGGACCTCTGAACATGCAAAGAGATGAATTCAACCCCCTCCCTGAGCAGCCTGTTCCAACGCCTGAGGACCCGCTCAAGAGGGGTTTTTCCCAATGTCTGACCTAAACTTCCCCTGGTACAACTTGGGGCCATTCCTCTTGTCCTATCACCTGTTACTTGTGATAAGAGACCAACACCCACCTCTCTACAACCTTCTTTCAGGTGTTGCAGGCAGTTATACAGTCTCCCCTGAGCTTCTGGAGCTGCAAACTTGTCCTTTGTATTTCCTTTTACACCAGATACTGGCAAAAGCCAGAATGCTTTTGATGTGTCACATCGCTGGATGTGTAAAAGCTTCTCTCTTCCACTGAATTATCAGGACATTCCTCAGTTAAAAGGTATTATTGGCACTTAATGCTTCATTTAAAATGTGGAGTACATGCCCAAGTGATGGTAGTAGCTCAAGTCCAACAGCAGGCCATTTCAGCTACCAAGTGTAGGGAATAACCTGTTGTTAAACTTGACATCTCTGAGAAGAATCCCTGTTACAGCTGAACAAATAACAGCACAATGCCTTACTGCACTTTGGAAAGGTGGAAAACATTACAGGTGCTTTCCAAACATACTGATACACTTGTACTCCTAAAATCGAATAAAGGCATGGAGAGAACATACAAATCATACGTTTGCAGCATCTGGTAGTGATTCCATGGATTTACTGGATATAGTTCATTTATTTCAGCTGGGAAAACCCCCCACTTTTATTACAGTACATCTCTCTGTGCTTATTTGTATTCTGTGTGTGTCTCATATGGTGAATCCCACAAGGTGAAAACATCTCAGTGAATTATAGGGAAGCAAGGAGTAACTAGTACTGTGTAAAACATTACAAATAGACAAGGAGAAAAAGGGATTCCTGGGATCTCTCATTTTCTTGATTGTAAGTAAAAGACATGGCCAAGAATATTTGCAGTGTATCAGACTTTTTTTTTAAAATATAAGAGTTCCAAACAACACTATCATTATGGAGTAATCTACTATTTGAAAAGAATAAAAGATGAACCAGCTAATTAATACAAATGGATAAAGCACCAAGTAGATCAAGAACAGAGAAAGTCTCTTGAAGCTGCAATTCAGATTAACATTTGAGAAGACTTTCAATACCTAGGAGGCCCATACAAAACAGTCTCCATAGCCTGAAAATATGTTCAAATTCCTGTGAAAACTCTTTATTCTTCAGGCAAATCTAACAATATGTAATAGGCCAGTACATGCTGTCACAATTTGTGTTGCTTGTGTCCATCAGAAGCCAGCATTTATTTTGCCAAAAAATAAAGGACTGCAGTGCCTGAGGTTTACCTCGAATTGCTGAGATTTCTCCTCCAATTAATTCACCCACTGACAGAAGCAATTTTATTTGGTTACTTTTTAATTCTCTCAGAAGCCAGGAATAACAAGATAGTGTCTGCAGTAACACAAATCATGAAGAACACTATCAATCAGAAATCCAAGCCAAAAAAATCAAGCACACAAAACAAAGAATTTAGCTGTGAAGAGAAAAAAATTCTTCATCCTCAAAACTATTCTTCATCAGTCACTATTCTGCTTCACCTTAGCTTGCAAATTTTGCGCCATTTTAGGATGTTAGAAAGTTAGAAGGCAATTTCTACCTACATGAAACTGAGAAACAAAATATCCTTTGGAATATTAATTTATAATCTGTTTATTCTGCCCTGAAATACAATGAAATAAAATAAAACATTCAGTGCTATTTTTGCCACATCTCTAAAAGCAGGGACAGGCATGGGCACATTTGTGTTGTTTGCTTTGTCTCTTTTTAATAGGATTTAATTTTTCTATTAAAAAACATAGATCACAGATGCAGATCTATGATGCATGCTTATCTGCTGTTACAGTAAGAGATAAGAAAAACGATTCAACATCTAACAAGTTAGATGAACAACTTAATGTTGCTTAATGAAGCAACCTACTGAATATTCAGTGGAATTCAATAACAGATAAAGACTGCAGCGTGGGGGTTTACCAATAACTGCATATTAAAAAGGAAGCAAAACCAAAAAAAAAAAACCCAAACCAAAAGAAAACCCCAAAACACAACAGCTAGGAAGATACTAAGGCAGAGATCAAAATGTTATTATCAAATCATTGCTACTGAGCTGAGGCGCCTTGAGGCTAAAAAATTACTTCATGAAGATTACTTGTGAAATGTAGTCACTGTAAGCAAAGGAAGGGATGCAAGATTAAACTTTAGATGGATTGCTAATATATCCATGCATACATTAGCATGTCCTCTGTATAACCCAAATTAATTTTGTAACTGCAAGAGAGAACTTCAGACTTCTGTTCCTAACATGTAACAAAGAAATCATCCCGTCACAGTCCTCTGTGGCTCTTAAGAGGCTCTGAAATGCAGCATCTTTGTGCTGGAAGAACAGCCTGTGCTATGGCACAGCCTCAACTGTCTCACATCTGAACAACAGAAAATGAAAGCCAGCCTTGTCTTGCTGTCATCTCTACCTAAACTTCATCTTCACCATCCCTTGATAATAGGAGTTAAGGACCCTCAGCAGCTCCAGAAATATACATGGTGCTTCTTACCGCAGTTTGATGATTCCCCATAACACACTGCAAACTACGTTTATGCAGGATTACCAGGCACAGTAATGCTGAAAGCTGTAGCAATCAGCTTTTCCTGTGTTAGTCTGGTGTCTAGAGGTACTTTCAACTTCACTAGCAGCGGACTTTCCTGTAATTGCTCGTTTAAAGCAGCTACACAGGACTGTTGATTGTATTTCCTAATGTTGTTTTGTAGCTCTATGCAGCAGTTAATCTACAGTTCATGTGACCTACTGCAACATCATGAGAGCTGCAGCTGAGTTTGCTCTTTTCACAGTACCTGTGACCAGTGAAGGACTTGGCACTTCATACAGAATGTACTAGTAAAAAAAAAAAAAAAGTCTTGTTTTGATCTAAGAAATGGAGCTGTGGTACCTGAAAAAACCCCAAACCAACCTGGCATAGAATGATTTCATCTCGTTTATCCACAATGGTTTAGAATCCAATTTTTATTGAAGTCTATGCGAATTCCTTAAAGAAAGAGCTTTTACCTAATCTACATTTTTAGACATAAGAAGTTTCTCTTCATGACACCTTCCAGGAAGCTCAGGCTATGACTGTTTTCACAGATTAATCAAGCATCCAGGCTCATCCTCAGAGCCTCTTTCTCCATCTTTTAATTTGCCAGAGAATTTTGCCACTGTAGCGAGGTCTAACTGACCTTGGAAAGCTCTGGATGCAGCAATAAAGCTGAAAGACAGAAAAAGAGAGAAGCTTTCACAGGAAGGACCTTCCTGCACCCAGGTGGATAAAAACAAGACTCATTCACTAGAGGATGAGAATTGGAGGAACAAATAGATAGACAGTCCTTCAAGTAATGGCTAAGGCAGGGGCTTTTGCTGTCATCAGGGAAAAAGAACAAATGGAATCAATGTGCTCTGGTGATGGGAGAAGGAAATCTTCCCTAAAGCAATTTGCACAAATTTCAAATCACGTACAACCTTAACTTTAGAGACCCCTCAGTAAATGTCTATTTGCTCTGTGGGGGGATGTTTTTCCATTTCTCTCCAGTGGGAAATAATTTGCAGAATCCAAACTTTCTGCAAGCTGTCAGCAGCCCTGAGGAGGGTTTTCCAGGACCCTCTAGTCTCCTCTTTCTCTCCTCCTGTCTCAGCTCCAGGAGGAAGAAAGAGGAATTCCTTAGCACACTGCGAGGCTGAAGGTCCGCTCCGTGCAGCCCGGGGATGCCCCTGCCACGCGGGGCCGCCTTCCTCCACCCTGCTGTTTACGGGAGCGGAGCGGACCCGGTGAGCCCCCTCCATCCCGTTTCCAACAGGGAAGACAGGGGAGGGAGCCGCTGGAAGCCATCTTCCCCCCACCGCCCTGGGAAGTGGGGTGGGGGTTAGCACGGGGCTACAGCCCCCCGTACTGGGCTGAAAGCCCTCAGCCAAAAGAGGCAGGACCAAGACCACTGTCCCCTTTTATATGCTGACCTAGCGACACCCCTTAAGGGCAGGTACTTGGGACAGTGTCACTTCCCCCCAGGACAGGTCACTGGGGGGGATGGGGGTCCTCTCAAAGCAACAGAACTTTTCTTCATGAAAGCAGAAATTTGTACATGTGAAAATGCTGGTAATTTTCAAACTGCATCAATAGATTTCCCAACACACCAGGAATTCAGAAGGCACCTGATTTTTAAGACGGCATTTTTTATTGAATTAGCACTTTCTAAGCCATGTAAGCACTGTACAGCTGCAGAAGGGATTCTGAGCTTACCCCACCATCTAGTGTCAAACGAGGGAAAGTGCAAGAAAGTTATTTCAATGCATTACATGTCACACTTTTCCCTTTAACAGATTAATAAACTGTAACTTCATCGCCTCCAGAAGTCGCAAAGACATGGCGACTCCCTCTTCCACGAAACTTCTCTAGTGTTGGCATTTTCCCAACTGTTAATAAAGCGATATAGCTGAAAACATCCTTTACAACTTCAGTGTTTGACATTCAGAGTTGCTGAAGCTGTTGTACGTTTTATCTGCTTCACACTAACAAGTAGATCAACCTTTAACAGAAGTTTGCAGCTTCCTAAAATTAAGCGTTTTCCAGAACTGAAGTAAGCAGTGAAGATGAGCTGCACTAGAGTTATTTCTGGAGTACCTGAAACCACATAATCTGGAATATGATATTACAGCCAAATTCAGGAGTAATTTGTACACAGCAGCTTGATGTCAAAGTGAAGATATTCCATGCAACATGGACCGTATCAAGCATTTTGAATCACACGTGTTAAAACCAAAATAATATGGGGTGCATCCCTGCATCCTGAGTGTAAAAAAGTCTTCCAAGAATCCCTGGAATGTTTTACTTTGAGAGATACACAGGGCTATAGACAGGCCCATGGTTTCTCTTCCTGAACTGCAACCATCCACAAAACTTGTAACTGTAATGATGCAGTTTGTGCTCAAGCTGTCAAGCTGGGTCACGGATGCACTTGAGAAGCCTGGGAGTGCCGGCATGGTGGTGGTAGCAAGCGGTCTATCCATACAGACAAGGTTTAACACCTGTGGCTGTGGGTTAGTTATGGGATCTGGAACCAGTCATCCTGAAGGGTAGTTTTCTGATTGTGTAATCTTTTCAGGTTTCTTCCCAAATGAACACAATTGTATGGAAGAAACCAACTCTTTCCTCTGCCAAACTAAAATAACTTAGGAGAAGTGATGTGATGAAGATGGATATGTGGCTTGGACTCGGGATAACAATCTGGTTCCAAAACATCTTAACTAAATTATTTCTGTGTTCAAAAATTATTTTTTAAATATTATTACAAATATAAAAATATTGAGTAAATCATCCTGTCATCAGAGCAGGCTGCAGACATTAAATACAGAAGACTGCCTGAAGAACCTTGGTCTCAGGCAGCATACTTGCTGGTCAGTCAGCTAGTCCTAAGTGACACACCAGAGGGAATGTGATCCCTCTCTGGCTGCAGGCAAACTTGTCACTTTCACTGACACACACTTTCCCTTTGCACCAAACACAATGACCAGTGTTTGGAAAACTGGGGCAGAACAAGTAAACCTTTCCAGTGCAAACAACTCTCAGCAGAGTTTCCTGACAGCTTTATCCCACTGCAATTGCCAGTGTCTTCTCATTCCTAACAAGCTGACAGGCTGTATTTGGACCTAGTGTTTGTTAAGTGTTTTCAGAGCAGGATTCCAGCAGTTCCATCTCTCACAAAAGGCAATGAAATATTTAAATTGTAAGCACACTTGTGCAGCCAATCTTTAAAAGCCAGTATTTTAAATCTCCCTAGGAAGGGAAGCTGTGGGTTGAGAGTCCATATGCCTCAGACTGAGCCATTCGTCAGCGCAGCCACACTTATGCAACACTGCTGAGAGGGGAATACTTAATGATATCAGACTACAGGATGGGAAGTCTATAATTCAAGACAACAACCAATTCTGAATGGATTTTGGAGTCTGCAACAGTGTTTCTCAGCTGTGTGGAAATAATTGTGACAAAAAGCTTCTCAACAGTGATTTCAGTCAATTCCCAGACACAAAAGTGAATCCAAATCAGGTATTTCGTACAGGAAGATTGCCACAGTGCCATGAGCTCTAGAAGGTTTATTCCAGCCTCCTCAGCTAATTCTCTACTGAAGGTTAAAAGAGAGGATGCAGACTGCAGGAGAAAGAAAACAGGAACTTCAAAGCCATTTGAAGAGACTAATTACTACATTTAGATTTAAAGCAGCAGATATGAGACACTAATAAGTAACAGACATGAGCCACTGAATCCTAAGCAAAGAAGAGAAGGTGGCCAAGTCAAAGACAGAAATCCTCAGGCTGAGGAGAGGACTTGCATAAATGCAGATCTGCAAAAGCAAATGCAGCGTATCTCCTCTCCTCCCATCACTTCAGGAAACAGCAGCAGACAACTTTCTCCTGTCACAAGAACTAATTACACCAGATGGGGCATAACCTTTACCTCACTTCACTGTAAGCTTTTTGTGATCATTGCTACATTATCAGCTTGGATCATGCAACCAAATGTGAAGAAGAGTGTCTTTCATGAGTAACACACACCACTATCATCTTCATACTCAAGTAGCCCAAGAAAAGCAGTTTCTTTCCCTTCCAGGCAAGAAATTGTTTTATCTGTGATTGTCCCCTGAGGTTACACAGAGGCCATTTGGAAGTAATCCTTCCAAATAACTAAGCTGATCTACTTCAGCGGGAGAAAATATCACTGCTTGATACTGTTGGGTCCTGTAGCAGAAGCAACCTGGAAAGCTGCTGAATCATGAAAAAGCAAACGACATATAAACTACACAGAGGAACCACAAGAGCAGAGGCTAAAGATGAGTTCATGTGGCTATTCTATAAAGGTTCAATGAACACCAACTGCATCCACATCAACCTTTAATACTAAACATTTCCTTTCACTTGTAACCACGCTGTAATCACTCTGCTAGGCAAGCAGTGCCCATTTCACAGGCTTCGAACACTAGAAGGAGCAAAGCCCATCTGCCTTTTCTGTGCCTTAGTTAGTTCCCTGAATAAAACCTATTATCCAGAACTTCATTCCTCAATAATACTGCAATTTTATTGCTCTTCCAGGTCTAGTAGAAAATAAAACAGGAAATCCACCGCTGCCATCACACCATCTATGCTCCAAGGTTTGAGGAACATCATCTCATTAAAGAGTGCATGACATTCTCAGCAAGAGGTATCTTGACGGCTAATATACAGGTGCACCATGAAGAAAACCATTGTTTAGCATAGCAAGAGACATCAGACACAGAAAGATGTTCTCTGTTTGCCTCGGTTAACAGAGAGGTGTCTCTACCTCACTCTGAATTGTGACAAAACCCACAGAAAACAGCAAGTGCTTCAGTAGTAAAGATCTGAATAGTGGCCAATGAGCTCCATTTTCAGGTATGACTTTGATAAAGCCTTTTGAGTGATAAAAAACCTGGGATTCCAACAGATGGTCACATTTAGAGCAATGTTTTCAATTTCTGACCAAGGACAATCAGGAAAGGAATTCTGCCACTCTGAAATCACCATGGTATTGAGGGCAAGAACCTGCATTATTCCTTTCTCAGTGTTCAGGGAAACAGGCTCATTTCCCAGGAATGATTTTCCCTCAAGTAATAACCTCATTCAAGGCAAAAAGCTCACACCTCAACACAAAGCTTCACCATGAAACTACCACCTGTTACACTACAGAGAGCCTTAAAACCCAATACAGGACAATCAATCTGCAATTATGCCTTTCAAAATGCAGCTTGTCCGCTTGTACAACTCAATAACGTTCTAAATAGCTTCATGCTACATGCTCTCTCTCATATATGGTGACCAAAGCCAGAGTGAATATCGATCCTACCTTCAAAGGAGAAATGTGTGACTGTAAAACATATCCATGGACGTTCTCTATTTGAGACAAGTTCTTCTCTGACACATGCACAAGCTCCGGGCCTCTCACTTCGTGGGTTAATCGAGGCAAAGTATGATCATGTGGAGTGTCCTCATCTTGATAACGATATTTCTAGAGATAAAGGGTAAGAAGGAAGAACAAATAAAGTTTGAGGAGGCAATGCACATGCGTTAATGTGAATACAGCATAACAGAGGAACTCTCAGACATTAGACAGCATATTTCTTGGTGTGCTGGAGACGACACCTCATTCATTTTTTTAACATTTCATCAAAAAGAGAAAATGTGGGATGTTATACACAGAACTTTCACAACCATAGATATCAGAGATGACATAATGTCACGGGCTGACACTGAAATGAACCCCCATGTTGACCTGTAGCATCAGCTCACATTTGACATCTTCATATAACTAACTCTGCACTTCTGTAACTTTTCCCTGCAAGACATTTCAGTAATTTTCAATTTAGTACCACGCACTTCAATACTGGAGAGTTCACATGCACTTCCACAGAGCCACAGGCTGGCTGAAAACTACTCTGCAGTTAAGTTACCCTTTACCCTGTGTTGCAGTTTGAAAATTACCAGGATTTCCAGATGTACAGATTCGTGCCTTCATGAAGAAAAAAGTTCTGTTGCTTTAAGAGGACCCCCCCCACCCAGTGACCTGTTCTGGGGGAGGTGACACTGTCCCAAGTACCTGCCCTTAAGGGAGGGTCACTAGGTGAGAAGATAAAAGGGCTAGTTACCCAGAGCCCTGCCTCTTTGGACTGGGGTCTTTCTACCCAGGCACAGAGAGCCTTGGCTCTGGCACCCCTCCCCACCCTGGGGTGGGGAGTGGGGAGAAAGCTCGAGGTGGCTCACGGGGGCTCCCAGTGGCTCCCTCCCCCATTTCCCCTGTTGGAGATGGGACAGAGGGTTGTTGGGGGGGATGTTGAAAAGTCACAGCAGTGAACATGAGGAGGAGAGCAGAGTGTAGATCAGAAAAGGCATTCAAAAGTCTCTGTCAATAACAAAAGGGCCAGGTCAGACAGTGCCACGGTAGATGCCATTTTCAGCTGTCAGCAGTATGCCAGAATATTGGAATGAGCAAAATCAAAGTGTGGGGCTTATTTGGAAGGCCATGCAAGAAGTGTAAGTTCAAGTATGCTCAAAAGAACATTATGAAGCAGACCTCTTCACTGCTCCTTCATTTTACTTTGACTGCACAGCTGTGGAGTGTTACTTCAGTTACTCATCCCTCCAAAGGAAATCATCCCAGTATATTCCTGCCATCACTTTCATGGATGGAAATGGTTTGGCAGTTGCCAGCTATTTCCACAACACATTCGACATGTTATCTTCTCTTCTGGGATGTGCCTGCAACCTTTGACATATTCCTTTTTCAGAGAAGATAATTAATAAATCTCCAAAATGAATGGCACCAGACAAATAGTGTTTGGGCAAGAAGCCATCAGTCTAATAGACAGTACTCCAACCAATGTCATATTAAAGGCTGGCATTTAAGCCCCAAGAAATCAAGTACTTTTTGAATCCAGTGAGTACTCTTTCAAAAAAGGTGTCTACTCAGAGACATCCTCTTTAAAGTGAGTCATTTGCTAAAACGAGATTAGGAGCAATAACCATGGAATAATCAGTCATTCCATCCTCCTGGGAAATAGTGAAAATTAAAATGTCCCATGACAACCTTCCAGTAAAACAAGACAGGAGCAGCAGAAGCCATAATGACCCTTGTGCAACTTTAGAGCACAAGAAGCAGCATAGGTGGAGTTAAAGGAAGAACATCTCATTATGTCCATCAGTAAGTCCTTTCCCTATCACTGCACTGCAGTATAGCTGGTGCCTAAGTGAGAGCCAATGCCCAGTGGAAAGGGACTCTCCCTCAGTCCTGTTTTCCCAAAAACTGCAGAACAATTCTGTACATCGCCACGGCCAGACCTTCCCCATGAAAACCTATGGTTTAAAACAGATCCTTTGATCCTATAACTGCACATTCCACTAACAAATTCAGTGACACCCATGTTCCTTCACCATAACCTGGAAGGTTTACAGAACGGATTTCCACTGGTCCATTTGCCTTGGTCTCCCTTCAACCCCAAGCTCAGCCTTCTCATTCTTCACAAAGTACAATCCTTGAGCATTGCAGGTTCAACCCTGTTGTATGTTTGCCTTAGGCTCTTAGCACCAAACCCATTGATTCTCATACATCTTTCCTCTTGCAGCATCTCTTCACTTAAATGCTTTCAGCTGTGACACAGAACAGCTTGACACAGCGAAACGCCACTGGTGAGTCTGAAAACACCAAAACACAACTGAGACTGTCCTGCAGAAATGCCTCATCCCTCTCCACCACTCTGCCCTGATGGGGTCCTGAAAATGCCCTTCAAAATCCTCCATCCCTAGAAACTAGAGTTTTCTTTAAGGGTTAATTCAAATTTCTGGAGGGAAAAGGAGGAGTTCACAGAAATGACAAAACAACAGGTGGATGTTTCATGATAATTAAATTACAAATCAGTGCCTGCTGCTGACAGGGTGCTGTACGCTGCCAACTAGCATCAGATATTTAAAATCCTCTGTAATTGCCCATAATGGAAGAGCAGAGTGTGCTGCTGTGTATTTTTAATACAAGTATGTCTTTTTATATGAGATTGTTCTCTCTACAGTGTGAGATTATTACAGCATCACTCCTTGTCGTATCATACTGTCTGAGGACCGTTTCCTAAGGGTGTACTTGTCAAAGAATTGTTCAACAGGACTGAAGATACTCATCCAGCAGAAAGCAAGCAATGGTCAAAAGCCTTAAATTTCAACAAAGACAGGTTTCCAGAAAAGCAGTAGAGATAAAAAAGCACAGGTTCCAATGCAATAGCCAGACTAACTGCACTAGAATGGAAATATGGACGTTTTTATAACCGACCATTGACAGATTGTCAGTTAATTAAGATGGTTGCAAATTTGTCATTCAATTTTAGGCCAAAGAGAAATTACTTTTAGAAAATCCCTCATTAGTTGCAGTTATCGGCATCAGTTTGCATAAAAAGTGAACAGAACATTTTAGATCTCAACTCAAGTTGACCTGTCTCCTGAGCTGCTGAATGTGGTCCTATGAGTTGTCATGCAAAAGCATATGTGACTGCCCTGCTCTACATGGCTATTTGGCTGGCCTGCACTCCAATGCATGACACACGACTTCTGCTTGCAATAGAGTGGCTGAAAAAGGAGGGAACAAAGTGTGTTACAGGAGTCAGACAGTGAATTCTGGTCTAAACAGGATCTCAACATAGAAGAGACACAGAGGCAAAAAAGGGTTGCCTTTAACTGTGTTGACACGCTATAGTAGACATAGCTGATTTAATGGTGACAAGAAGTTACCACAACATGCTATGAGGTTGTTACCCATTTGTGAGTGGATCTTGTTACCAACCTCTCTTCAAAGCCAGTCAATCTGTTAGTCTGACGGTACTGCTAGTTTTATCTTTTCCTCATCAGCATTTCAAGCTTGAATACTACTTCTGTTTGATAGTCCTGCTCAAGAGGTGCCAGGCTTCATCTTAGAAGATGCAGGTCTTCATATAATGAATAGAACTTGAAGATCCCAGGGAAAGGAATTTCTGCACAGAATTTCCCACATTAGATAATGATCTCTAAAAGATCCTGTTGCCCTTTTGCAATCTGGGGGTAGACAAGATAGGTAATTGTGCCCCAGTGTACCTGCTGCTTATCCTTATCACTTTTTCTCTCAACCCAGTATTTAAGATGGGGATTTGAGCTGCCTCAAAACTCCGGGTCAGATTAGCCCCATTGCTAGAAGTCACATGGTGCAACTTTGACATGGAAGTTACCTTTAACCAGGTCGAGCATCACCCTTCTTTTGCATGATATTTGGTCCAGTATTCAATACACCAGCTTTGTTCACAGCATTAGCAACAAGCAAAAACTAAAACTGGAATAGACTTGGTTAATTTAGACAAAAATTTAATCTCAGAAGTCTCATTAAAAAAGGCTAGTGTCACCTTGTCTTAATTTTGTGCTCATTTCTTTCAGTGATCTTCAATGTGTTGAATGTTACTGGCATTGCTCTCCAAAGACAGTAAATTTCAATGTCATGCAGATAAGTATCTTGAGAAGATAAACTTTGCAATTTGCACACACAAGTCATTGGGCATTCATTCAATCATAAGTAGAAATAACGTTACTCATTCAGCTGATTGCAAATGGGCAACACAGCTTGAATTCTGAATATTTGCAATCAATCCATAGAATAAAAAGAGAAAAAAATACTCCTCTCATATAAAATGAAAGAACTCACAATCTGCTTGCCAAGACTGTGGAAGCAGATTAGGAAGCTTAAATCATTGAATAATTATACTTATTGTGAATGACTTGCTCTTTTGCTTATCAAGTAGATCTCTAACAAGCTTGTCACTGTATGACAGCTATACCTTTCATCCAAGAAGCCCAAATTGCTTTATAAGTGGTATCAAGTCTGATAACATCCTATGAAAAAGAAGTATCTTCATCAACTGAAGGTGGGTAAAATTAGGCACAGAATTGCAACAGTCACTCAAGGTCACAAACTGAGTCGATTAATTAGGTAGTGGTAGGATTCAGGAGATCCTTCCAGTTTGCTCTTCAAAGCCCAAGATCTAGTGCAACTACAATGACTTTAATAGCAATGATAATTATTATTACAAAATAAGGTTGTAAGTTGGTTTCTGCCATTATAAATTACTGTGGGGGTTTTGTTGGTTTTCTATTTATTTGTTGGAGTTGTCTTCTCCACAAAGGTTCCAGGAGACAGCAGATTTTCTAGGGTCTGGAAATAGGTTTCTCTCTGTGTCCATCTAATAACCAGCAGTGTAATTTATATTGTGTGATCTCTGAGGAACACAGTGTTTGTCAGACAAGACGTTTCAAAATGTTCCACAAAAAGGACACAGCACAGAACTTGCAGCACAGAACTTGCATAGCTTTTCCATCAGTACAACAAAGGGGACAAAAAAGGAGGAAATAAATGATTCCTTCTCTCAGCTTACTGCAATAAGCAATATTTTATGATGTAGAAGGTGAGCGTAGTTGCACCTTTCCCTCACAAGATGGCACAAGAACCATCGAGTTAAAGCACCCTTGCACTGCACTGCCAAGGTTTGCAGGAAAAAGTAAATAGCTACACAATGTCACTAAACCTGAAACGATTTTTACTTTGAGCTGACCCGGTACAGCGTTATTTGACAAACCATGACCATTTTTTACAGTAAGTCCATACAAACATGGTGATGACACACAACACTGGCAGCTGAAGAAAAGTCTCCCAGTTCATAGAGGTACCAAAACGTACAAACAAGTAGGAGGAACCTATTGGGGTTTTTTTCCAGGCTTTAGCACGAACAAAACCACTATGTATTGACAACATTGAGACTAGCCCAGAATGCTGCATTCCTCAAGGAATTCTAAATCCTAATTAAAACCGCCTGCATGCAAATCTGTACCATGAGGTATTCAGCTCCATATGCTGCATCGCATTTTGGACCTGTTAACAGCATTGGTTTAGCCCTCTGGAGGTAGCTACTTGCTATCCAATAATTTAAAATAGATTTTAAACTTGAAGCACCAGTGTAAAAAAAGCCACTTGAAGAAGGCGGCTCTCCTAGTACTAAATGATGACTGTTGCTGCAGACTATAAAAATCAGTAGTTAAAGAAAATACAAGTCCAGCTAACATTCAGTGGAGCAAAAGAAAGCCAGGGGTGAAAACACATGTTTTATCAGCATTGGGCTGTACCTCTCCATCCCTTTGTCCTGCAATAGCCTCACTGGCATAGTCCTTTTTATAGTTTTCAACTCTTGTCCTAAAAAGATTTTTTTCTGATTTATCAGTGTTCTCACTGTAGAAGACTTCATGTGCCACTATAAAGATCTTCATGTCTCATTACCTCCCTCCTTTGCATCGTTTTTCCCCTTGCAGCTCCTCACACATCCTTAGAAGCACCGTGTCACCACTCCCATTTCCCAATCCCTCCAATTCTGCTACTGCAATCCCTCAGCGTGGGAGCACTGAGCCTCACAAATTTTCACCTCTTGCTTGATCTGAGGAACAGCTTTTGGCACAGGGCGGCTGAGCTGAGGTTACTACTGAGCATTTGGAAATAGGGAGCTGACAAATGCCTACAGTCACCATTTCTCAGCTTCTGTGCCAGTAAGCCTGCAGTGTGAATGCAGCATGGCAAAACAGACACCCTGGTTTTATATCAGTAGATTAGGAAGTAATCACGACATCTAAGTAACAAATAATATATCATTATTTCCTGAAACAACTGATCCAGAGAAACAAACAAAAAGTCACAGAACGAGTGACTCTCCCCTCATACATATTCTGTACCAAAAATACACATTTTAATTTAGTTCAGCTCTGCTCAGCACATGACATGGCAGGCCACTCATGTTTTGCAGCTGAAACCCTCTCTCCAGTCCTCATACTTGGGTGTCCTACTTAGTTGAATTTATTAAAAAATATGACTCTTGTTCCTTGTGCACACTGCTAGTGACTCTTTCACAGTTCTCCAAACAATTAAAAAATGTGATTTGTGCTGTTTAGTTTTGCACAAATCTGTGCACTGATTTAGAATGTCAGGAGGATGGAGCCAGGCTCTTCTCAATGTCATCTAGCAATAGGACAAGGGGCAATGGGTGTGAGCTGGAACATAGGAGGTTCCACATCAATATGAGAAGGAATTTCTTCCCAGTGAGGGTGACAGAGCACTGGAAGGAGCTGTCCAAGGGGGTTGTGGAGTCTCCTTCACTGGAGACGTTTAAAAACCACCTGGACATGTTCCTGTGTGACTTGGTCTAGGTGATGCTGCTGTGGCAGGTGGACTGGACTAGATGGTCTTTCGAGGTCCCTTCCATCCCTAATGTTCTGTGATTCCATGATTTTTGCTTGCTGTGGAATCGCAGGATCTTGTAGGTCCTGGAGAAACCATCCTCAAAGCAGGCATCTGTGCAAAGCTCATCCATGGTTTTAACACAGTCTGCAGGACTCAAAAGCTGGAATTTAGAAAGAAGTCCATCTTGTTGAGAAAGTGGCAAGGAGAAAAATCCTCCTATGTTCTGATAACAGCACACCTGCTATAAAACCTGTCCCTGTACTCACGATGCATCGTTCCAAGGGAGCACTTTGCTGTCAGAATTATTCTGGTTAACTAAAAACTGTTGTTAGTGGCAGTCGTGTTGGACACGAAGGTAATTGTGACAAACTGGAAGGACGTGGACCATGAGTTGTTAGAACTGCTGAAAAGGCTGTTTTCTGTAAAGGGACTCAACAGAACATTCTGTCCCCAAAAGGCAGAAGCAGCACCTGAATATTTAACAGAGTGAACTTCCCAGGACTGTTCTACAACAGTTGTCTTTGCCAGGCTGGTCTGAGAGGTTGTGGTGGGGTGTTTGGGTGGGCGTTTGACATTTTTTAACTGGCTTGAGAATTCCTGCCTGTCGATTATTAGTTTATTTCATAGGATCATTAGGGATTGTAAGGGACCTCAAAAGATCATCTAGTCCAATCCCCCTGCCAGAGTGGGATCACCTGGACCAAGTAGCACAGGAACACATCCAGGCAGGTTTTAAACGTCTCCAGAGAAGGAGACTCCACAACCCCCCTGGGCAGCCTGTTCCAGTGCTCCGTCACTTCATTTAGAACATTTATCCCTCAAAATAATTAGCCTTGTAGAGCTTTAGGGCGTTCACGTTCTTGAAAAGCTGTGTGCAGTTCTCAGTGCTTTTTAAGACTGGGCAACTGGAGAATTTTCTAGACTTGGGATGATAAATCCATAAAATCTTTGCCTGACTCATTTTTTGAGGGAAACCGATCTGCAGCTGCCTCAGATCTCAGTTGCAACAACTCGGTCAGGAGACAAGAGTTCCAGCTTTGACTCAGAGGACAATTGCCAGTCTCCGTCTTAGGCTGCAAGTGGTGGGGATGCTGGTTTTGCAGAGGGTGCCTCCCAGCAGAGGTGTATTCCTTCCCAGCAGTGATGCAGGAAGGACATCAGCCCGTGGCGTTCGTGCCAGCTGTGGCTGCCTGTGGAGAGCCTTGGTTTGCTTTGCACTGGAGATCTGACAAGATAGAGCACAGAGTGGTCCAGCTTCAGGCATTTCGCTAATGCTTTTTCCATTTATGTAACATCAGACTGGTTCTCACGTAGCGGTGGCACCAGCTCACGCTGAGTTTCCCTGTGTTTTATGGCAGTCTTGTGTCCAAGAGGATTTATTTCAGGGAGGATCAGTACATTCAGTTGACATTTTGAGCTCTCTGCCTTTCCCCTCCCTCGGAAGATGCCAGTGTAATAGATCCTCGTTGTGTAGAATTTATTGGACCCTTCCTTCTTTTCTTTCCCCCCATCTTTTAACTACAGAAAGAATTAGAGGACCAAGTACTGAGTGTTTTAGCTTGAGTTCTACACTGCTTTTTTGTTCTCTTGGAATTAAGACTTTGTAAGAAAGTTATTTGATTTCTTCCCCACCTTCATCCCCTGCTGCAATTAGGACAGTTGCTACCCTAGTGCTCCTAATTCATACCTTTGAGGACCCTCTGTAAACGCTCAGGGTTGCAATAGGAGCCCGTGGTCATGAGTTACCCTCCGAGCATGGTTTCTTCTTGCTTTCTTGCTGCATTATCGAGTTTGATTCCTTTTTTTCCCAAAAAAATAATAAACCTGCTATAGAGACGGGCCAGGGCTCTCTCCTAACCGCTGGAGAGCTGGAAATGCTTCCAGCAGGCAGTTAGGCTCTTGCCTCTAGGTTGATGGTGGGCTTGCAAAGACTAGTTTGGAAGTCATTTACTAACTTTCGGGAGGTGGGTTCTGCCTGCTACTGTGCTACATAAATTCTGAGTGGAAGCACTGGTCAGGTCTGGATGCGGTGTGTTTATTCAACAGTGGGGTTTGTGTCATTCAGCCATCCTAGTGCATTGCTCTCAGCTTCTCCGTGGGATTTATGAAAGGGAGAGTGATGCACACCACAGATGTTTTTACTGCTTCTTTTTATTGTACCCTTCATCTTGAACTATTTGTGCTTGACATGCTAACATGCTGGAAGTGAATAACTTACTTCACAGCGGACAAGGTGAGTAGGGCTGTGTTAAAACACAACACTCCTCGTACCTTTACTAAACACAAACAGAACCTCGATATCTGTTGAGACTGGGACCTGTTACCTAGGGAAGTACAACTCAACGTGAATTTCGCTTGTTTCAAGTGTGAAAGCTTCCGGACTAGTAAGGACGTGTACCACAGCAGTTCTCTGTCAGATATGGCGACGACACCGCTCAGCCCTGTGCAGGACGACGTCTTCTGGAGCATGAGTCAAAATGAAGAAGAACCCCCAAAGGTAAGTGAAACGCAGGATGTTTGACACTGTAGGTGGCTAGTAGCCTTCCACTGCATTGCCCTGTGCTGGGGGCTATCCATCCTTTGGACTTCACGAAGCTCAGTCAAAATCTCATTGTTTCTACATCAAGCTGAGCCTCAGTAGTCTAGAATGAAGGTAGGAATTTATGAGCAGGTCCATGTTCTGAGTTTATGCAGGTGTATCTAATATCTGCAAACGCAGATCATAGAATCATCCAGGTTAGAAAAGACCTTTGGAATCATCGAGTCCAACCATCAACCCTACCATCTACAAGTTCACACCTGAACCCCCAACACTAAATCTAAGTGGCTTTTAAACACAACCAGGGATGGAGACTCAACCACCACCCTGGGCAGCCCGTTACGCTGCTTCTGCTTCACCAAAGACCTGTAGCTGTCCTTTCTATGAGAAATCTGGCTCATTGCAGAGAAGCTCATTAGTTTGTATCGTTAAGATGATGGTGACTTTCTTTTTTCACTAGAGTTTCTAAGCAAAGTTCAAGGATATCTGTGCAGGGCTGTGTCCATGCGTGCTTGGTTGTGTTCGATGTACTCTTTTGCAGCTGGGGCGTGTGTGTTTTAACCCCCAGCGCTTTGGTAGGGAGTTGAGGTAATCCTCCACCTCAGGAGAGCTGCAGTCAGCAAGTGCAGATGCAGTTCCCTGTCTGCTTTAAATATTGACCAAGAATTCTGCTGACTCTAAGGAAAGGTGCAAACTACTTGCAGTCTGTTCCCTGGTAGATTTCACAGGCTTGGAGCAAATGGGAAGCACCTGCTGCTGACTTGCAGCTTCCAGTGTTGACACCATGGAATTGCCTCTCCGTGGGTCCCGCTGAGGCGTTTTCCATCTATGCTGGTTGGTTGGTCTTATTTTTGCATTGATGCAGGGTAAGCACTAGGCTCATTAACTGTGTCAACAATATCTGTAGCAACCTTCAAACGTTTAATTCAATCCTTAAGGTTCCAGAAAGGACGACCTCCAAATTTTACGGCAGGGATCAGACTGGCCATCAGAGATGCCTTTCAAGGTAAGCTCTTGGTTGTTTTCCGCTTATACTAACACCGATCTGTTGGCAACAGGAAAGCTAAAGCCAGTTTATTGAAAACAAAGCCATAACCTCAGTAACAGCAAAGCTAGCATGGTTTTGTACCTCCTGTAGTAGCAGTTACAGTCATCCTTGTAGTCTTGAGTTAGTTTGTCCATGAAAATAACAAACCAAACTTGGGATGTCACACCTGGAGGAAGCATCTAAGGCAGCTTCCTTGTGATGACTGCTGCAACTGATTGAAGGAAAACAAGCCTCTTGTAGGTCAGCGCCTCCTTTCACTCAATTCTGTCTTCTGCCAGAGAGCGGGATTTTTGCTGTGTAAGGGCTTTTTTGTCTGTAGTAACTCTGCAAGCAGTTGTTTCGCTTGATTCAGCCTGTTTGTCACGGCTGAGTGGGCTGCACGCGAGTCATGTGGCCGGTCCCCAGTCAGCGGGCAGCACGTCGTGCGGTCGTTTAACCTCCGGTGGTTCAGCGGTGCTCGGTTTTTCCCTCTCGTTAGAGTTGGTGGCTGATAAAGGAGCAGGTGATTGGAGATCCTGGCCCGTTATCAGTGATGATGGCAGGCAGGAGTCCTGCGCAGGGCTGCCTTGGTGTTCTACATCAGTGCCAGTCATCAGTCTCAAAGAGGAGTTATGAGCCTTTGGCAAGTGGGTGTCTGGCCCCAATCCCCTGTCTTAAGCTTGTGAAGCTTGGACCTGTAGCGTTGCTTTGGCTGGCAGTAGCCAGAAACAGGCTGTATCCTGACTGTCTGGGCACACTGCCCTTAGTGCTGGTGTACTGTCCTCATGTCCCAAGAGAAAAGACCACGGCAGGAGAGAGCTCAGCTGCTTGGAGCAACAATGACTACAACATTTTTTTATCAGGAGGATTAGATCAGAGTAGCAGCAGGGAACTCAATGCAGTGGCCTAGGAGGTCGGTTCCAGTCTGTGTCCCTGCGTGCAGGACGGTCTGATCCGCTTTTTGTCTTTCTGCTCAGCAACGCCCATCAGTCATCGCCTGGGGGACACGCTCTGAAGCTAAACAGCAGCAGCGCTCCTGACAGCAAGCAGTGGGAGACGGGATCTCATCAGAGCAGCTGGTCGACCTCAGGTGATTCCCAAGTCAAAAACTCATCAGCCAAAACGTGCAGAATCCCTATCGTGTGTAACGGGCTTCGGCAGGGCGTCAAGCGCCGCGTTGCTAGTGAGATGTTTCTGTAGCTGTGTCTTGCGGCGATGGGCTTTGGGAAGCCCTCTGGGTTCGGTGGTTCCTCATCCCTAAAATATAAAACGCTTCCTCTTTTGAATCAGAAAGTGGCTGTGAGCATAGTTCGATGGAGAAAATTGAGTTGCCTCAATTAACTACTGGACAAAACCCAGTTCTTTTGCACTTGCTGACACCACTGAAGCTCGGCAGAGCCACCGTCACAGACTGGCAGACGTAACCCAACGCGCATGTTGGCCCATGGGCTTTTTCTGCCTAACCACATGCTGCTCTTTTGCGTTTCCCGCTGACGGGGTGCAGGTGAGCAGTTGCCCTTCACTAGTGTTTCTGCACGCTAATAGTGACTGGCTGGAGGACGCGTGAGGCTCTTGCACAGCACCTCATGAAACGTTCCTTCAGGATGCTTTGATTTGCAGAGAAATAGTGGAACTAAAAGAGAAAACAGAAGTTGAAAGACAGAGATAGCCTCATCCAGCTTCAGCAAAGTGCAGCTCTGTGAGCTGTCACTGGTGGGAAGGAAAGCAGCGGCTTGCTCTCGGTGGTGCAGACTGTGCAGCACACACTCTGGTTCCTCAGAGGGGACCTGAGATTCTGGCAGATGGGGGCTTGGAGCAGAAGCGGGCAGCTTTGTTCCGCTGTTGTTCCTCCTAAGGGCGTTTTCTGTGGGTCAGCTAGAAGACAATCATAGAATCATTAGGGGTTGGAAGGGACCTTGAAAAATCATCGAGTCCAAACCCCCTGCCACAGCAGGATCACCTAGACCAAGTAGCACAGGAACATGGCCAGGCGGGCTTTAAACATCTCCAGTGAAGCAGACTCCACAACCCCCCCGGGCAGCCCCTTCCAGTGCTCTGTTACCCTCACTGGGAAGAAGTTCCTTCTCATATTTATACGGAAACTCCTATGTTCCAGCTAACATCCATTGCCCCTTGTTGTATCGCCAGATGACCTTGAGAAGAGCCTGGCTCCATCCTCCTGACACCCACCCCTCACATACTTATAGACATTAATGAGGTCACCCCTCAGTCTCCTAAAGAGAATTAGCTAAGGATGTCTCGCGTCGCTCCTTTGCAAGGCAGCGGTGTGGCACAGCGCTTGTTGACCCCTACAGATGGGGGGCATTGGGGAATCACGCTCAGTTCACACAATCACAGAGCATTGGGGATTGGAAGGGACCTCGAAAGATCCTCCACTCCAATCCCCCTGCCAGAGCAGGATCACCTAGACCAAGTCTCACAGGATGATGCCAACCTCCCACCTACCAGGGGACTAAAGTAATTCCTAGCCGAGCACACATCCAGGAGGGTTTTCAAAGCAGGGTGGGTGCTCAGAATGTTCTGAAACCACCCCAGTGAGCTGCTGAGGTCATTTATTTGTCAGCTGAGGCTCACATTGTTAACTTCCAAGCCCTCGACACGTTAAGAACAAATTGCTTAGTGGTGACGTTTGCACAATCAGGGCAGCTTTGCTTTCGCTAACTGCACGGGACAGGAAGTTTTTCGTGGAGAGAAATCCAGAGCACACTGTAAACTGCTTGGGTTTGTTTTTGTTTGCTCCTTCATGCTTGAATAATAGCCGGGAGAGCAACAACGTGCAGCAGCTCAGCTCAGCTCTGCACCGTGAGTAACTCCTGTGCTATTTTGGCACGGGGACGTGAAAACCTCACCGGTGATGGAAAGAATAGGAAACCTCCCTTGTGGTTTAAACTGTCTTTTTGGATTCTTAAGTGTCATTTAAATTACGGCTAGTTCTGGCATACAGTGCTCCTGAAAAACTTTGCTGCTTTCCCAAACCCACAGGAGTAATGAACTGGGCAGGAAAGGGCCGTAAATACTGTAGAGCTAATATTTCTGCTGAGCTGCCCAGAGCTCATCGCTGAAGAAAGGATTCTGAATCCTAGAAGCTTTGCAGACTGCACAAGCACGTGAAGCCGTGGTGATAAAACCATCGAGGTTACCAAATGCAAACTGTGAGCTGGAGTTCTCCTTCTAAAAATTGCAAGGAGTCCTCTTGGTGGCAGGGGGGTTGTTGTGGGAGGAATTGCTGAGCGGGGTAGACATTTCATTCTTTGCCCGCACCCCCTTAACATGGCACGAGCATGTTTCATGGTCCAGCTCCTATAGGCTTGTTGCTTGGGTACTCGGTAGCCATGTGAGCGTGATGGCCAGTGCAGGTCGCCGTGCTGCCTAGGAAGTAAACACAATGCTGCAGCTTGCTGCTCCTAGGTGACCTTGGGCAAAGCCTCATGAGGTGCCTCCTGACACTGAGCTGGCCTGCAGCAGGGGACAGCCCTCTCTGGTTGTTACCTACTTCACAGAGTGGCAGTGTGAGCTGAGACGTGACACTGTGTGCTGCTTTGGGAAGCTGTGAATCCTCTCCTGCCTTTAGCTGGACCCCCATGCCCATGAGTGGAGTTTAGTGCAGCTGTTTGCCCTCGAGGCCAGTTGAGTTTAGAGAATCGCAGAATTATCGAGGCTGGAAAAGACCTCTAAGATCATCAAGCCCAGCCTGTGACCTAACATCACCACATTGGCCAGACCATGGCACTAAGGGTCACATCCAATCTTTTCTTAAACACCTCCAGGGACGGTGACTCCACCACCAGAGCCTTTAGGCTGGTTTTGTGCGACAGTTTTAGGAGGGTCAAATCGTGGCAGCACATCTGTTCACTCATGAAAACGGGCATCAAGGGCCAAGGCTCCTGCACCTGCTCCCTGACCTCTGTCTGCGCTCACTACTTCCCTTGGCAACAGAGAGGAAAAAGAAGTTTTTCAGCAGAAGTTGGTGCCTGCTTTGGCTAGTGACTCTCTGGTCTTGACTTACTGGTCCCCCCTCACTCTGCTGCACGTGGATTTAGAAAAAAACCTACTTCTTATTTGTTTTTCCACAGGGAATCCAGGACCTGTGAAGGCAGAGAACGCTTTGACTCAGAACCACTTGCAGCTGCTTAAGATGTCTGATAAACCTTCTCATCCGGGCCAGACTGCAGTAGGTCCTTTTCCATCCACTGACATTTTTGGTTGGTTTGAAGTTGTTGCTGGGGGTGTGTTGATGCAGACAGCTCCTCTGTTGGTGCTGGAGGCTTCTAGCTAATGGGTCTACATCAGAGGCTGTGTGAGGCTGGCTCGAGCTTGCTGCTGCACTAACATGTCTCATCAGCTCTTGGTCCAGGTCTGGCTTACATCCAGCTCGGGTCACCAGCAGAGTTTGCTTTTCCTGAACCTGTGTGACCACAAATCATTAGAAAGGAAGGGAATGTCTTCAATATTTGAGGAAGTCACTGACCAAGTATCGTGCAACCCAGAAGCCAAGACCATGCCAGTGGCTTGTGCAAATACCCAACATGTAACTGCCTGGAGCGCATCCTACCAGGCTGTGGCACGCTCAAGGCTGTCCTGGCTCACTGATGGAAGGGACAGCTGCTGCTAGTCTGTCCTGTTTGTCATAAAATCATAGAATCATTAGGGATTGGAAGGCACCTCGAAAGATCATCGAGTCCAATCCCCCTGCCACAGCAGGATCTGCTAACCACCCCCCTTCTACTGAGGCATTTATTTGGGGTGTGTTTGAGGGATGGGATGTCTGTCAGTCAGCTGGAGCTCACAGTGCCTTGTGCAGAAGCTCACAGCTTGGACAAGATTGGAAGGAGACCTCATCAACAGTTGGAAATACCTCAGGGGCAGGTGTCAGGAAGATGGGGCCATCATCTTCACACTGGTGCCCAGTTACTAGACAAGGGGTGACAAACATAAACTGGATTACAAGAGTTTCATTTAAACATAAGGAGAAACCTCTTCACCTTGAGGGTGGCAGAGGACTGGAACAGGCTGTCCAGAGAGGTTGTGGACTTACCTGCTCTGGAGACGTTCACAACCCACCTGGAAGTGTTCGTGCGGGATCTGCTCTAGGGGATCCTGCTCTGGCAGGGAAGTCGATGCCAGAGGTCCCTCCAGTCTGTGAAATGTGGGATGTTTGGCATTTTAAAGCGGCAGGAGGGCCTGGGGGACTCCAGGAGAAACAGAGCAGGGCAGCAGGGGACAGCTGCAGCTTACCAGAGTTCCCAGTACCTCCTGGCTTGTCAGGGAGGATTGAAGAAGACTCTGTTTAGACCATTGACAATAGTACAGGAGCCTCCATCTCCTTTGACTGGCATCCAGCTGTCCTGTGACTGTGAGCTATAGCTGTGCTGGTGTTGCCTTTCCAGCCCGAAGGTTCTTCACACCCTCACTACTCCTCCAGGTAGTCCAGGGATGGACTGGAACAGAGCCAGTGCAGTCCCTTAGCCCCAGTGCAGAGTGTCCCTTTTCCTGGAGGAAAGGGAGTACTGCAGTGCCCCCACAACGTGCAAAGACTCTGGATATCGTTTGAGATTATGACTGATGTCCATCGCCTTTCACCTGTGAGGAAAAGCAGGTGTTTTGGCTCAGGCCACTGCTGTGTGAAATAACTCACTTGGAGTGGACCAACAAAAGCATCACCTGCCCAGTAAAGCTTTTCCGGTGTGGAAGTGGCAGCGTTTGCCGGGAGAGCCAAATACTGCACACGCTGTTTAGGAGTGAGTTCTTCTGCGAGGAGAAAAGAAGTCAACTTGACTTTTCTTTGCTCAGAGCCCAGGCTCCTTTGCCAAGGGGAAGGATGGTGCCAACCTGCTATTAAAAGCAGCAGACTATTCCTCATCGAGCGACGAAGTCGGCAGCAGCGATGACGAAGACGTCAACCACACGAGGTTGGTTTGATTTATTTCTTTTGAATTCTTTTTATTATTATTTTCTATTCTTTTACTGCAGACTTCTAAATATCTGGCAAGAGTTTGCTGCATAGCTGCTGCGTCCCCTCTGCAGACACTCTCCGTCATTTACGTCAGCTGTAATTAAGCAGTTTAATCGCACTGTAATGAACTCCCTCGGGTGAACGTTTGCTCCATCAGGTGTGTGCAGCGTAATGAGCTTTGATGACTTGCTGCCCCGGGACAATGAGGAAACGTCTCGTCGTAACTGAATATCAATAGGGAGAACTTTTATAGAGATGACTTCACAGGGATCTACGTTGAAGTTGGATAGTTGAAAGGAGGAAAATGAGAGAGGAAGACAACTGCACCCCCTTTGTGCTAAATATGGGTGAAGAAAACAGGGCAGGCGTGACCCTTGGGTTCAGATCATCTGTTCACTCCAGGAGAAGGAACTACCGATGAAAAGCTGATTCCTTTAGCAGGGCTGTTATAAAGAGGAGACAGTGAAAGCAGGATTTGTTTCTGTACAATCTACTGTACGTTTATTGTTAGTTGCACAATTGCTGTAGCTGCCAGGTGTTTGGTCATAGACTGGACTTGATGATCTTAGAGGTCTTTTCCAACCTCAATAATTCTGTGATTCTACAGTGCTGTGGCTTGTACCAAGCTGAAGGGTAAGTCTAGAGTCTTGCATCAGGGCAAGAACAACCCCTGGTACCAGTATAGGTTGGAGACTGACCTGTTGGAGAACCGTGTAGGAGAAAGGGGCATGGGGGTCCTGGTGGCCAGCAGGATGACCATGAGCCAGCAATGTGCCCTTATGGCCAAGAGGGCCAACAGCATCCTGGGGTGGATCAGAACAGCGGTGGTTAGCAGATGGAGAGAGATTCTTCTCCCCCTCTGCTCTACCCTAGTGAGACCACATCTGGAATATTGGGTCCACTTCTGGGCCCCTTAGTTCCAGAAGGACACGGAGCTGCTGGAGGGAGTCCAGCGTAGAGCAATGAGGATGATGAAGGAAGTGGAACACTTCCCTTATGAGGAGAGGCTGAGGGAGCTGGTCTCTTGAGCTTGGAGGAGACTGAGGGGTGACATTAATACATGAGAGGTGGGTGTCAGGAGGATGGAGCCAGGCTCTGCTCAGTGTCATCTGTGGTCTCCCCAGGGCAGAGTAGAGATAAACACTTCAAAAGATAGACACTTTGGGAGGTATAACCTGATGACCAGTGAGTGAAGAGCAAAGAGGACAGTGATCAATGTGGAAGTGGCAGCAGCACTGGAACACGTGGCATTCTGGATAAAAGCAAAGGGGTTTTGTTGTTCTTGTTATCTAAAGCATGTGAATGCAGCAGATGAAGTTCCATGCAGTCTGTAGGACTGTGTGGCTTCTGTGTGGATTTAGCTGAGACACCTTGGGCCAAGTTTAGTTGGCTATTGAAAACAAGTGTTCTTGTTCTTACCTAGGCTGTGGAACAGCTTTTTGATACCCACACTCCAGCTTTCATGACTTCCAGTAGGACTAGACTTGGCACGTGCTCATCTGCAAGAGAAACTGCTTCACATTATCTTGGGCTAATCCTGTTAACCAACCTGAGAGGGCTCGTTTCTGAGGAAGCCGTGACTAAGGGCAGCTCTTTTTCACCACTAAAACAACCTCTGGTCTCGCTTCTGTTGTCAATGTGATGAGCCAGAGCTCTTCCTCACACAGATTATGTTTTTGTTTCAAGGTAAGGATGTCAGTGTGTCTGATCCAGCATCAGAACTGCTTGAGAGAGTCCAGCAGAGACCCACAAAGATGATAAAGGAAGTGGAACATCCCTCTTATAAGGAAAGGCTCGGGGAGCTGGGTCTCTTTAGCTTGGCGAAAAGGAGACTGAGGGGTGACCCCATTATATGGAAAGGGCAGGTGTCAGGAGGATGGAGCCAGGCCCTTCTCGCTGTCAGGACAAAGGGCAATGGGTGTGAGCTGGAACACAGGAGGTTCCACATCAATATGAGAAGGAACTTCTTCCCAGTGAGGGT
>JAOXOE010000001.1:114187316-114229835 GCA_028565055.1 Phoeniculus purpureus
AATCTCCTTTTCTCCAAGCTCAAGAGACCCAGCTCCCTCAACCTGTCCTCATAAGGGAGGAGTTCTACTCCATCATCTTTGTGGAAGGATCACAGTGCTGAACTCCCAAACAGCCTGTACCTGTTTAATTACAAGCCATTTCTTAAGCCTTGCCACCACGTTTGGTCACACAACTGCATCAGCTCAGGCTTTGCCACTGCAGAGGTTGCTCAGTGCACTACAGTCTTTGAAACCTAACCTACAGAGTTACAGTTATTCCTCTTCTAAGCCCTTTGCAACTCAATGACACTGTGAATTACTCAACTTGCTCATGTACTTAAAAGTATCTACAAAATACTCGAATTCAGGTTTTTTTTTCTAAATGAGATCAGCTTATCCAGAGTAAAATGAAAAACCACCTCTAACCTGCAATGATGTCAATAAGCCTCACGTTTCCTTTTACCTCCCAGATTGATGACCTGATGCTCTCATTAACTGGCAATCCCATTTGCTTACAGCTTTGTGCTGGTGCAGATCTGTTATTTCTCACTGTTCCCTATCTCCTGGGGAGCAGCTGCGGTTGCTCCTGCAGCCATCAACTTTAAAAGCAGTGCTCTGTGCCTGATTGGCAGCAGAGCTGGAGGTGTCACACTGCTTCCTGCTGTGGTGAAATCATACTGTTACCCAGGAGAGCCCAGCAAACACATTTTTCAAAAAGAAATTATTCCTGGTGCGTGCATTTTTTTAAAAGGTAAGATAAAGAAAATGCTTCATCACCATGAGAAAACATGGAAGATCTACTGTAAAAAAATGAGAAAGGTTTACTACAGCTAGTTTTCATCGCTTTGCTGTTCCTCTTTCTTTGCTGAGCCACAAAAGGGCATCAAAGAAATGCAGAGCAGTGCACAAGGAACCCTGTGAATGGCAGGGTTTTAATACAGCGCTGGTAACTGCATGAAAAAAAGGAGGAATAGGATCAGAATCATAGAATCACAGAACATTAGGGATTGGAAGGGAAGATCATCCAGTCCGATCCCCCTGCCAGAGCAGGACCACCTAGACCAAGTCGCACAGGAACTCTTTTTCTTACTTTTGTCCATCCAGACATAAGATCTTTTCAGTTCCTCTATTTTTTCAGTAAAGAGAGGAAAGGAACACTTTTCTGCCCTTCCCTCACCTTGAGCCAGTGATACTCATCTGCCTCCTATCAGTCAAAAAGCTGAAATGAACATATGTTCCTGTGTGACTTGGTCTAGGTGGTCCTGCTCTGGCAAGGAGATTGGACTACATGATCCCTTCCAATCCCTCATGTACTGTGATTCTGTGATTACACCTCCAAGTACAAAAGAAACTGCTATTGTCCAACACACTTTATATCCTCATCTCAGAATCACAGAAACAGTCTGGTTGGAAAAGACCCCTGAGATCATCGAGTCCAACCAGCTACCCCACCTTACAATTTCACCTCTAAACCACATCCCACAACACCTAACCCAAACCATCTTTAAACACAGCCAGGGATGGTGACTCAACCACCTCCTTGGGAAGCCCATTCCAGTGCTTTACCACCCTTTCTGTGAAAAAATTCTTCCTAAGATCAAGTCTAAACCTACTCTGTTGTAACTTGAGCACATTCCCTCTTGTTCTATCACTAATTGCTTGTGAGAAAAGACCAGCACCAGCCTCTCTACAACATCCTTTCAGGTAGTTGTAGAGAGTAATGAGGTCTCCTCTCAGCCTCCACTTCTTCAAACCAAAAAGCCCCAGCTCTTTCAGTCTTTCCTCATAAGACTTATTCTCCGAGCCCTGCACCAGCTTTGTTGTCCTCCTCTGTACCTGCTTCAGCACCTCCACATCTCTCTTATACTGAAGTGCCCAAAACTGAACACAATACTCAAGATGTGGCCTCACCAGTGCTGAATACAGGGGGACGATAACCTTCCTACTCCTGCTGGCCACACTATTTCTGATACAAGCCAGGATGCTGTCAACTTTCTTGGCCACCTGGGCACACTGCTGGCCCATATTCATCTTCCTGTCAGTTAGAACGCCCAGGTCCCTCTCTGCCACACGGCTCTCCAGCCACACCTCCCCAACCCCTAGCGTTGCAGGGGGTTGTTGTGGCCCAAGTGCAGCACCTGGCACTTGGCCTTATTGAAGCTCCTGCCATTAACATTGGCCCATTGCTCCAGTGCAGTCTCTGATAAAAAATTCAGTACAATTATCAATACAACATCAACCATATGGACACCCCATAAAGATTTATTTCATTTTAGGCTTTCAAAAAGGCTTGTCAGCAATTTCTATGTTAAAGAAGAGCAGCAACATTTAGGAAACAATCTACTTTTATTCTGTCTTTACAACCACCTTTTCATATACAGGACAAGATTGTTTATATTCATGTGCTATTGAACACTAGTTTCTCAATTCCACCACAAACTGACACACAGATCGCTGTGAGTTTATCTCAAGGCTTTGCAGAGCAATCTTTAGGGTGGCTTAGTTAATTTTAGTAAAACTTGAAGCTAAAAAGGTGAAGAACCCCTGAAACTGGGGACTAGTTGGAAAGGTAAAGCTCATGAGCAACTTAAACCTTGTTCTGGTAAAGACAGCCATGATGCTGTCCTGTTGACAAGTCTCCCCAGCACCTAACCAGCTCTGGTTTGGCAAAGCAGCCTCCCTGCCTTGCTGGTAGATAGGCCTCCAGTGAGGTTCTGCCAAGTGCCCACCAGGATAACTCTATGTTTTGCTGAAGCACTACTGAGTTATCTGTCTCACAAGAAACGCAGAAACTAAGAAAGCAGGTGTCTACTTATGGTGATGTAAACCAATAGAGAAGAGGCGAGGGCATACATTCTGATGTACTGCTTGTAACTGAGCTGTCCATGCAAACCCTTTTGTTAGTCAGAGCAGGCAGAGGAACCTCTCACACCCCAACTGAGCAACAATACAGAACACCATCACATTTTAGGGTACTCAAGCACAGAGCTGCTCTAAGCCAATAGTCAGTAAGAGCAACCCACCTCTTCAAGCTCATGCAAGTCAGGCACAGCCCACAAAAGAACGGTTTTTTTGAGCCTAGCTTCAGTCTTTAGAGATGCTTGAGGACTGATAAAAAAATAGGGTGGCTGTTTCTCAAAGAATGGAGTAGGCTAGAGAAAAAAAACCATTTGCAGCGTCCCTGACATTATTGTTCAGAGCTTGGTCTATGCTATCTTCACTCTCAAGAAGTCTGCTAGCTTTCTGTGGAACAGCACTCCCCTTCAGTCCCACCACAAGGACCTGTGCCTGGTTATGTGCTCCCAAAGGAGTCTTTTGCTTTTCGAACAGCTTAACGAGAAACAGCAAAATAAAGCAGTACCACATCCCTAAAGGAAACTGCTTTCAGTGTCTTTGTGGCACCCAGAATATTCAGAATAATACATAGAGATCCTCCTTCAACTCTAGGCTAATTAATGGGACTTCTGAATTAGTATGTAATTATTTTAGATAACAAAATCTGAAAGCTATGGGCATTATTGTTTCATTCACAACATAAAATCACAGAATATCTTTGGCTGGAAGATATTTTTAAGACCATCAAGTCCAACCAACTAAGATCAGCAGTGCTAGGTCACTCCTAAACCCTGTATCTTTCAGCACTGTGTCTTATCTAACTTTTAAATCCTTCAGTGATGGTTACTCCACCAGTGCCCTGGGCAGCCTGTTCAGCTGTCTGATAACCCCTTCAGTGAAGAAATTCTTCCTGACATCCAGACTAAACCTCTGGGTGCAGCTGCAGCCATTCCCTCTGGTCCTGTTGCTTGCCACCAGGGAGAAGAGGCTGAGCCCCTCCTCATTCCAACCTCCTTTCAGGTAGTTATAGCAAGAGTGTAAGGTCTACCCTCAGCCTTCTTTTCTCAAGGCTAAACAACTGCAGTTCTCTTAGCTGCTCCTCTCAAGATCTCGGCTCCAGATCTTTCACAAGCCTCTTTGCCCTCCTCTGGACCCACTCCAGCACTTCAATGTCCTTCTTGTAGTGAGAGGCCCAGAGCTGAACCCGGTACTTGAGGTGTGGCCACACCAGTGCCCAATACAGGGGACAATCACCTCCCTAGTCCTACTAGCCACACTATTTCTGATGCAACCAAGGTGCTGTTGGCCTTCTTGGCCACCTGGACACAGCTGGCTCATGTTCAACTGACTGTCAATCAATACCCCCAAGTCTTTTCCTGATCTGCAGCTTTCTACCCACACATTCCCAAGTTTGTAGTCTGCCATGGGGTTGTTATGGACCAAGTGCAGGACCTGGCACTCGCACACATCTGAAAGAGACTTGTTTCACTTTTACACTTCATTCTTATAAACTTTATAGAAAAGGTCCGAAGCCTGTTTGCAGACACTCTCTTGGCCAGTGCTGCCCTACTCACAACCAAAGCCCACAAATGACTCTGTTCATCTTGAAACTTACTTTCTATCTTCAAAATTAAATAGTCTTCTGCATGTGATGGATGACCCCAACCTTTGCCCCATACTCACGTGCTTACTAGCAGGTTGACTCTGAGGTAAAGATCCAGGGGCCAGCACTGGAGAGCTTGCAGGGCTACAAAGTTCTGGAAAGGGATTTGGGATGGCTGGCAAAGATGACGTTCTGAATTGCTGTTCTTCTTCTTGAAGACGCCTATAAACACAGAAGCACCAAGCATTAAGAGGAGCAAAGAGGCATCACTAGACCTAGTTCTCTCCCTCACCCATTTATGATAATACTAAAGAAAAAGAATCAAACCCCCTCTTTTTATAAGAGCTACTACACTGTTACAGCAACTGCAGGCACAAAACAGATAGTCACACACAAAAAATGATTAGTTGAGCATCTCCACTTGTTCTATTTCTTGAACTGGATTACTTGGGTGAGTGAGCTAACTGCGCACATAAACCAAGAAGAAACATCTGTCTGTACTTGCTGGTGTAAGTGCTGGCTTACAAGCTCAAAGCTCTATGTGCCAGCAAGTCAGTTAGTTTTTTTCAAACCAATGTGAAAGGACACAGCAGCAGTCATTTGGAGCCAATTTCTGTGTGGATCTGTAGGTGAAGGTGTACTCCTGAGAAACACCGAATGTACTGGGTTGGAAAAGACCTCCAAAGGGCATCTAGTCCAAACCCCTCTACAAGAAGCAGGGACATCTCTAGACAGAACAGATTGTCCAGAGCCCCAGTCACCCTGATCTTGAATGGTTCCAGGGATGGGGCCTCCACCACTGCTCCAAGCAGCCTGTGTCAGGGATCCCCCACCTTCAGATTAAAGAACTTTCTCCTCATGTCAAGCCTCAACTTGCCCTTTTCCAGCTTCAAACCATGACCCCTCATCCTGTCATTCCCCACCTTTGTGAAACAGCCTTCTCTAGCCTTCTGACAGCCCATTTCAGGGAGTGGAAGGCCACTCTAAGGTCACCCCAGAGCCTGGGGTGTCACTAAGCTGAGACTGAAACAAATCCTGTCACCTCACTACAGTAGCAGATTTCACCTCTGATCAGCTCTGCACTTCCTGAAGGAATGGAAATGCAAATACTCAGTTTGAGCAGTAAACTGCAATTACACCCTCCCACCCTCTGCTCCTCCCAGGGTCACTGTTCAGTCAAATCTGCCTCTCCGGAGACCCACCTCGCCAGTCTACGCAGAACCAACATAGCTCTCATGTATGCCCACACGAACGACAGAAGTCTGCCCGTGGCAGATGTGAGAGCTCTTGCTGACCATCCAGCCCGGGTAGGTGCCCCAGGCCTGGCGGCTGAGCTCGGTGCCCGGCAGCAGGGCGCCTTGCAGCGCTTTGCAGAAGGCGCCATCTAGTGGCGACTGTGTGACTGTCCGGAGACGACTCATTCGGGGGTCGGAAATGCCAGTCATGGAAAGCTCGATTTGGCTTCTCCTTTTGCTCTGCACCCTTCAGCAAGCAGAGCGGTCTTACCAGAGGTGCCTGGGAGCCAACCGCTGATAGCATGTCCCACCCTGAGCACGCTGCCTGAACCGGAAACCAGGGCTGATGACAGAGCTACTGGGAAAGCTGCTCCACAGGTAACTCTGCCCTGCAGGTCAGTTGCCTTGGTGTTCCACCGTGAAGTGAAATGTACCGATGTGGGGATTAGCTATAAATAGCAAGTTCCAACCATAATTGAGCCATGCAAATAAATGGCCGAAGCCAGCCTGGCCTTACTTTGTGCTGCCCACGTGTGCAGTTTCCTGCACAGCAGAGTAAAGCGCTGTGTGAGCAGACGTGTACCAGCAGCACTTCTCTATACTGCAAGTTTCTGACTGGCCTCTGCAGGAAGAATTGGAACTAGAAACCTGTGGTTTTCACAGAATCACAGAACATTAGGGATTGGAAGGGACCTTGGAAGATCATCCAGTCCAATCCTTCCCTGCCACAGCAGGACCAACCTAGATCCAGTCACATAGGAACATATCTAGGTAGGTTTTAAACGTCTTCAGAGGAGACTCCACAACCCCCCTGGGCAGCACCTTCCAGTGCTCTGTCAACCTCACTGGGAAGAAGTTCCTTCTCAGATTGATGTGGAACCTTCTCTGTTCCACCTGACACCCATTGCCCCTTGTCCTATCATTAGATGTCACTGAACAGAGCTTGGGTCCATCCTTCTGACATCCACTCTTAACATGTTTATCAACGTTAATTAGGTCACCCCTCAGTCTCCTTTTCTCCAAGCTCAAGAGACCCAGCTCCCTCAGCCTTTCCTCATCAGGGAGGTGTTCCACTCCCTTTATCATCTTTGTGGCTCAGTGCTGGACTTTCCCCAGCAGCTCTGTGTCCTTCGGGAACTGAGGGGCCCAGAATTGGACACAATATTCCATATGTGGTCTCACTAGGGCAGAGTAGAGTGGAAGGAGAACATCTCTTGATCTGCTAACCACCCCCCACCCCGTTCTGATCCACCTCAAGATGCCATTGGCCTTCTTGGCCACAAGGGCACATTGCAGGCTCACATTCATCCTGCAGTCCACCAGGACTGAAAACTCCAAATCTTTCTGATTCAGACAATTTACCTACTCCTGCTGTCAGGAAGTGCTTTAAGAAGCTCACCATCACCTGCACACTCTCTAATCTAGCAAGCGGATTGGACTAGATGATCTTTCGAGGTCCCTTCCAAACCCTAATGATTCTATGATTAATCACCACCAAGTGTGTTCCTCAACGAACACTTAATTCAAGCCCCCAATCCTGACAACAGGGAGCCATCCTAAGTATTTCCTTTATGTGGTAATGACTCACATAAAGCACTCGAGTAAACTAGCTGAAAATGCTGTAGGAAGAGCAGGTAAATAACCATGACATGCACTTGTTTGTCTCGGACCACACAGAAAATGTCCAAAAAGAGGTATTTTTCGTATATCAAAAGAAGCTGAGTGCACTCTCACTTTTCTACAGGAGCTATTATTGTTGACAAACCCAAGGAACTATCAGTAGACACCAGACCTGAGTGAGCAGTTTTTAACCATTTAGGAATCATGGCTATAATTTCTGCAAATTGGTAGTGTCCATCCTCTGGATCTGGATGTCTGGATTGAAAAAATTATTCTTGGAGAGTGATCTGGCACTGAAATTAGCTGCCCAGGGTGGTGATTGAGTCATCATCCCTGGATGTGTTTAAAAGTTGCTTAGATGTGGTGTTATGCAGGCCCAAGATGCAGACCGACTGCATGGCCGCGTCAGCAGGGCCCCCCCCGACCCCCACAGATGTGGCCGAGAGGGTTCCCTGACTCTCCCCTCTCATGTCTCCTCCTGTCTCAGCTCCAGGGGGAAAAGGAAGAATCTGTCAGCTCACCATCGGTTGCTGAATGGCTGCTCCATGTAGGGGGATGGTAGATCAGCACAAAGTCCTTGCTTCTCCAGTCCGAGGTGCCAGCTCTAGACTGAACTGGGTTAAAGCCGGCACTGCCGCTGCCAAGCCAGACTTGGGGCTGCACAGAGCCACCACATCCCTCCCCGCAGCAGAGCAGGGCCGAGGCCGGGGCCCAGGCCGAGGCTGAGGCCGGGGCCCAGTCCAGAGCCGAGCTGCACCAGGCCTGTCTTCCCCCCACCAATACCTGGAAGTGTTTTGTGGGGGGGTAAGGGCTAGGAGCCCTCAGAAAACAGACGTAGGGCTAAGATCACTTGCCCCTTTTACTTTCTCACCTAGCCCATCACTCAAGGGCAGGTACCTGGGACAATTCTACAGTGTCACCTCACCCAGGACAGGTCGCTGGCGGGGGGGAGGCCCTCTTAAAGCAACATAACTTTTTCTTCATGAAAGCACAAATCCATACATCTGAAAATTCTGGTAATCTTCAAACTGCAACACTACACAACTTTTAAACGTGTCCAGAGATGATGATTTAACCCCTTCCCTGGGCAGCCTGTTCCAAGGCCTGATGATCCTTTCAATGAAGATCTTTTCGATGACGTTTTTCCTAATGTCTAACCTAAACTGCCCCTGGTGCAACTTGAGCCCATTTCCTCTTGTTCCAGCACAGGTGTAACTAACTCTTCAGCTAGCTGGAAAAGAGTATCCTATTTAGAAAACGAATAAAACACATTTTTCTACAACTTCCTGGTGTCACAGATCTAAAGAACATTTCCTATGCTTCTACAACTGTGTTCCACAGCTATTCAAGACTCTAAACAGAATAAAGCAGTACACACTTGGTAGCAAGCTTCTCATTTCACTTTAGCATTTAATATACTACCCTAATGATATGACCTTGCCTCTCAAGGTAACTTGTCAGGTAAACTTTTAAAAGTAAAATGAGTGATGTCACTGGTGTTAATGGTCAGTTTAAATATTGCTGCATGGAATATGGAAGGCAGACTGAAGTTAATTGAAAACATTCTTAGTGTAGTTTTCACTCAGCTTGCTGTTCAAATAGAATTCCAGTTTAATGATAATGAATGCATTGAACTGCTGAGCTTCACAAAAGGTATGTGACAGTCTTAGACTAGTTAATACTAATAGGATATCTGAATGTAATGAGTCACACAGGTTAGCGCTGGTTTCATCACCAGCCACCTTAGAAGAGCCAGGCGTATTTCTGCGTTTCTAAAGGATGTGTCATTTCAGAACAGACTTGCAATGCGAGAAACCTTGTTTTGCTCATTTTGGAGGTATGCGTAAGCTGTTGTGAAAGCGACAGCATCAGTCTTGAGAACAGTTTGTAACTGTCTCACATGATATTTAGGCCTTCTTCATGGTGGCCAAAGCTCACATACTGCATGTACTAGCTAATCCCCTGATTCTTTCAAATTGCTCATCTGAAATGGTTAACATACAGTAAAGATACAACAAGCTATCCCTCACATACATCAGCATGTCACTAGGGTATGGCAGAGATACCTTTTTTTGCACCACAAAGAAACAAAAAGAGCCTCCTTTAAAATAAACTGTCTTGAGATAGAGTATTTCCTGGCAGACAGGGACCTGGCAGTACTGGGTGACAACCACCTGAACAGGAACCAGCAGGGTGCCCAGGTGGCATGAAAGGCCAGTGGCATCCTGGCTTGGATCAGCAATAGTGTGGTCGGCAAGACTAGGGCCATAATTCTCCCCCTGTACTGGACACAGGGGAGGCCACCCCTCAAGTACTGGGGGCAGTGCTGGGCCCCTCACTTCAAGAAAGAGATTGGGGAGCTGCAGGGGGTCCAGAGGAACTACGAGGCTTGGAAAGGGACTGGAAGGAAAGTCTGATGAGGAGAGGCTGAGGGAGCTGGGGGTGTTCAGCCTGGAGAAGAGGAGACACATTGGGGACCTTCTTTCTTTCTACATCTACCTGAAGGGAGATTGTCATCAGGTGAGGTTCAAGCTCTTCTCCCAGGCAACTAGTGCCAGAATGAGAGGACAAGGCCTGAAGCAGCCAGAGGAGGTTAGGCTGGATGTTAGGAAGACCTTCTTCCTGGAAACAGTGATCAGACACTGGAATGGACTGCCCAGAGAGGTGGTGGAGTTTAAGGACAGACTAAGTGCCACACTGTCAGGTCAAAGGCTGGGCTTGATGATCTTGGAGGTCTTTTCCAGCCTCAATAATGCCATAATACTGTGATTCTGAGAACAATTACATGACAATATTTCAAAATTTTGCCAAGTCTTCTGCATACACACAGCTTTGTCAGGATGCCTTCCACTGGGAGAAAATTACTTACACACCAGCTGTAATAGCCTCTATAGTCTATTAACAAATGTAAAAGTTTGTAAAATGTAAAAAAAGTAAAATTTTATAATCTACCTTAGGAACTAGTGAGACAATTCTCGCCTCAGTTTTCTCCAAGGACTCTAATGCCAAAGGACAGATTGTTTCTTGACAGTATTTCGAACTGATCTCTATTTGCAAACACAGCAACTGATTCCAAATTCAGTTCAGAACACAAATCAAACAACTATTTTATGATGTGCTGTTTTGAATTGCATATGCAGGACAGACAGGAAAGTAATGCCAAAGAAAAAATAATCACACTTGCATATCACATGAGCCATTTTCATAATATACTTGACTATTGCATAAAAATCCAAAGAAATAAAACAATTCCAATGAAATAATGAGTGCCTTCTGAATTAAATATTATAGTCACAGTGCTACACAGTGGGATTTAACAGAACATGATATAGGATGTAGACCAAGTGTGGAAAATCCAACTAAATTTACAAATGCAGTAGATATATTATTTTCCTTTTAAAATAAATAAAACAAGGGGGAAACTATAAATAATTTATTAAATGAAAATAGAAAACAAATTTGAAAAAATTCTTTTAAAAAAAGCACGATACCGTCTATCCAATGATAATAAACCCACTTATTCATTAGAAACAGGTCCAAACTGATTCCATTTGAGTCACAGCATGAGCACTCAGAGGAGCAATTAATGCAACCGTCGGTGTGGCAGTTTTTTTCTGAATGTTTTCCTGTATGTCTTGGATTTGTTTTTAAGCAAATAAAATGAAATTTGGCTGGAAAAGCTACTTAACCTATTTCTGTGATGATCATAACACTGGCTAAATCAGCAAAAGAAAAACTCTTAAATGATATGCTATACACACCTATGGACCGTGAGCTAAGCCTTTGTTGTTCCTGGCAGGCAACAGTGTATGGCAGCATGACAACATGTGTGGGAAAGAGGCATCACCAATGTATGGCAGCCAGCTGAATTTCATGTAGAGTCAGTCCTCTTATACTAAGCTGGAGTGAAAGAGAAGATACTCTGTCCTTTACAATGAACTCCCCTACAGCTGATTAACAGTTATTTCTTTAATGAAGAAAAGCTAATTTAAATAGGAGTACCCTTACTGATCATTAATCTAGACCTGCAAATTTTTTCACTTCAGTGCAACCCCCGTGGACTTGAAATAATTTGCTAAGCTCTGGTCTGAAAGAGAGCACTTTTTAAGAACTCTAAGACAGACCAGTGGGGGCTGGGCCTGTGCAGCCAGAGTGGGTGAGCAAAACAGCAAAATCCCTTAAAGATGAAAAAAAACCCATTTTTTTGAAATAAAGAATTTTTTTCAAAGTTAGCTGAATTTATTTACTATTATTATTATGGTGGTTTTCAGGTAGGAGTGAGATATAAGCGTAGAGAGATTGATGCTACCTAAGCAGCTTATCCTTACTGTTCCATGTTAATCATGGAACATATGGGATTATAATAAGATGAAAAAAAAGGAGGGGAGGGGGCAAGAAGTTGAGTAGCTTTACGTTTCTGAATTAAATCAGAATATAAGAAAATGCCTTAGAATTCCCATTGTGGTAAAGTAAAGGGCACAACGAGCTGTGGATACAGGAACTCTCTCATATTTGTCTCCACACAATTATGCATGAACAGATAAGATCTCTCCATAAAACTGTAAAACAGAGCACTTACAAAGTCCATTTGAAAAGATTCCTCCAAGGGACTGAGATAGCTCTGGTATCATTTTGAACAGGTAATTCCACAAATGACACACTTTTGTCATCCCATTGAATCTAGTCAACACGGGCCCTCCGCTGCCCAAATCCAAATACAACTATTGACTCGTCCTCACAGCATGGGGTAGATACATGAGATGTCCCTTACCGAAGCAGTCATTTCACCTTTAGCCAAGGCAATACACTAGAACTGCAAATTTTATCACTTTGTCACAACCCCAGTGGACTAGAAAGAATTTACTAGCCTTTGGTTTCAAAGACAGCACTTGTTAGGAGATCCAAGGTATATATCCAAATGCTGAAGTGAAGAGAGACTTTATTTTGTTTGGAACTAAATATATTTATCTAGAAACAATGTCAGAAAAAATGTGATTATCTGGTATTATGTTCTATGATACCTTTACAACATAGTTTCTTCTTTATGTTGTGAATAATTACTGTTTTACATGAATTTGTCTCTTTCAAATTAGATTGCTGGGCAACTACTTGTAAACAAAAACGAAACAAGAAGACATAGCTTAGAACAGCCTACTCTGCAATTAGCTACATTAAAATACAGATATGGTATGATACAGAGAATGATCAAGATATCGAGTATCATCTTAAAATGTAAAGTTAATTACTGCTAATGCCAGGCTGCCCTCAGACAGATGATTAAACATGCCTGCATTTACAGAATAGTTTTTGTTACACACCCCAGTATTGTTAACCTTTTCAAGCACATTTTCCTGTCTTTTTGCAGATTTTGTAGTCTCACATTCTACTGAGGCTACTCAATTTACACAAAATTAGTCTAAACTCAGGCTTACAGAATGCAAAACTGCCGGACTCTGTTCTACTTACCTAGACTCCACTACAGTGCAGATGCTGTTCATTTGTGAGTGTTGATTCTTGATAATCTTTATTTTCACTTACAATGTGTAGTCCAAAAACTGTATGCTATTTGTGTCATTATATATACTCTTCTTTTTAAAAGTTAAATTGCTTCTTTCTTGATTAGAAAATAAATTAGTTAAACTGGAATGATAAATTAAACCTTCTGGGATAAAAGTTCAAAGTTCTCAAACACAGGAGATCAGTTGTTAGAACCAACAACATTGTAAGAGCACTTTGGTTTCTAAAAGCTAGGAAGAGATACTGGTCTGTAAAACGATGGTGAAGGTCAACTCGTTTAAACACTTTTCATGAGCCCTGTTGATCTGCTACATCAAAATAACATGACAGTTTCCTTCAGATGTAAATATTCACAATATGACTAATTCTAACAGTATTTATAATTTGGGTGTCATCATTGAAACATGTTCCACTCCTGAACAAGCAGAAGAAGAACAACTTCCCCACTGAAATTAAGTGACAGAATGACTTTGGCACGTCTTTCCCCACTTTTGATATTGAACCTTGAAACCCAAATTCTATCAAGTATAGTAAAGTGTTATCAGAGGCTTTTTTACAGTCCTTTAGCTCACCCTCTCAGATCAACATGATTAATTGCAGAGTTACCTTTCTGTACTCTTCCAATCATTTACAGTCCTTATTTTTGTAACACAACCACATTCAGTTTAACATCTCTTGATTTCTGCTTGATTACGGTTTTAATGAGAAAAATTCATTACATCAATCTTTGTCTTAAGGTATTCCAGTTCCGATGTTCAAATGATCACATCTACTCTTGTAACAAGAATCCTTTCATGTGACCAACTCAAAGCATTTTCATAACTTTAATAAAACAGATAAAAGCAGAACTTCACTGCAAGTAATTCCATTGTTTTCAGGCAATATTGGTGGCAGCATTCCCTGTACAATAAATATCTTTCTACTTGAGAGCAAGACTAACACTAACAATCAAGCCAAGACAACCAGACCAAGAGAGAATTTGTAGATAACAACTGCTATATATGCTGAGTTTATGATTCATCCTAATAAAACCAATAAAGTATAAGGAACTTTGACATGTTTAAGTTTTCAATGATAGAATGAGAACATTAAAAGCAATAAATAGGCATGATCCCTTTTTATTTATAGAATCTCAGCATATTGTGATATTAAGTTTTAGTCAGGACTGATTGGGGAAATATTTCAGTTTTCCAAAGTTTTAAATATTTTGTTTTATTTCTGGATTAAAGAAAGGCCTTTAAATATACCATAAACATATGACTCCGAGGAAAATACTGGTTCACACTACTTGAAAGTAGTTAGGACACCTCAAGCTGCCATTTATTCAGTCTTTCCCAGATGTCTTCTGTACTGTCCAGAGGAAATTTTAAAGTTCAGATTTCATGTCTGAGTGTTAGAAGCCTAATGTCTACCAAGAAGTCCTTATATTGTATGTGGGAGTCAATGAGGCAGTGCCCTATCACAGGATCCAGACTCATCTCACCATAGTCTCTGAGGAAATGGCAGGCTGGAAGAGAACCAAGGACTGAAAATGCGGCAGTGCTGGCAGTCAACAGTAGGTATTGGCTAGGGAAACATCAAAAACATCCCAGAGGCTACCACAGATTGTAGTGAGAACAGGTCCACCTGTTCCTTTTTGTCCTCCAACTCTGCCACTTACTTCCCTTTCACCAAGCTCCAAAGTAGCATCTTCAGCACAAGTCACGTTCTGTCTCTCAAGAGTCCCTAGTCCATGGGCTGCAATTCTGCAGGCTCACAGCATCAAGAATAAGCCTTTTGAGGCAGTTTATATGCTAGTCATCCCAGAGCAGAGATTGCCATATTCAGATGTGGGGAGATGACAATCTGGGAGGTACAGGGACATGTGACCTATGGGAATAGGAACTCCAGCTTTGGAAAAGATGGGAAGCTCTAGAGATACTGAGAACCAAGCTTACCCACATTGCCATGGCCAGACATCTTCATGCAGATATGGAGCACACACAAAGGAGCACCCCTGTCACACTGATGCTTTCGATGAAGAACTGCCTCAAATACCACCCTTTCCCTTGGCACTGCACAGTACTGCCCAAGCACCCCATGGCACTGCATCCTCCATTTTGCACCGTGGAAATTCTGCATCCTGAGCAATCAGCTGGGAGATCCAGGTTCAAGCCCTCTGTCTGCATAATTCAGACTCAAAGGTCTGAGAAAGAAACTGCATATGTGTGTGCAGACAAGTCCAACCCTCTTCTGTCATGTGTTCCCCAGGTTTTTTGCTAAGAAAACAAATCACTCTTTCTTAGAAAAATTCCTTAATTTTTAATATTTTTTTTTACTTTTACTCATCCAATGAAGCTAATCATAAAAAAAAGCCTGTTCTAGAATCACACTTTTCTGCTCCCTGCTATCCATATTTTCCCTGCAAGAAAACCTTTTTGCACACATACACTATTAGAAATTATTGCTGTATATTTTAACCTTCAAAAGCACATAAGAAAGCAATGTTTAATTCAAATCATGCACACAGAGAGAAAGCTAATTATTCTTCCTACAAAAAATATGGAGGGTAAAACTGCATAATAATTTGATTATTCAACCACTATACAAAAAAAGACAAAAAAAATGTGCACTTAAATACTACTTTTCATTTACTTTTTGCTAAAATGATTTTTGTGTCTGTGTTCCCCTGTTACTGAGGTATTGTCCTAAAGATGTCAGCATCAATCTGCTTCCAATCATCAATATCACTTACTGAAATACCATCAGGCTAGAAATGGGTTTCTCTGCCTTTGCTGGAGTACACCACTGATTTATGAAAAAAAAATATATTAACTGAAATAATTAAAAGTGAGCCCTGACCATGAAATAAAGCTCCAAGAAAGAAATTGATGTAAGACAGTAAGTAAACATTTACAAGATATATGTTCTTGCTTAGCAAAAATGAAATTTCTTTGCAAATATGCTAGTAACGTGCTCAAGTAATCTTCAAAAACAGCTTTAATCTAAAAATTACGAGGTATGGCTTCAAAGCTTGAATAGCACAGACTTCACTTGTTTGGATTATTTTGAAATTCCTATAGAGCTGTATAAGTAACATTAGAATAGAATAACACAGAAATGTGTGAAATACCATAAGACAAAGAGAGAGCGCCAATATTTTTAAAGCATTGTTTTAATCTGTGTTACAAGACTCTATAGGGAAAAGTATATTTTCTTAATGAATACTTTGGCACTGTCTGATGAAAATTTTCAATGTTATTGGAGTAATCTGTAAGCATCGACACTTGAAACAACCCACGCTAGATCTGATTTTAAAGCTGCTGAGTGAGCCTCACTGTGTCAGGAGTGGAATGTGTCCACTCATCCTGCCTCTGTCATCTTGGAGGAAGCCTGGAAGCAAACACTCCTCTGGAGGGAGCCCCTCAGGACTAACGGAGATCCAGTCTGCAACTTTTTTTTCCTACCATAGCAACATACAAACAGAAGGAGAGTTTATATGATGGTCTCTTCATTGCAGTATGATTAGCAACAATGAAAGTTTAACAGCCCCATGCATAGCTGTCTGCATTTTTTTCCCTTATGCCTATGATGTGAAATGTATCACTCACTATTATTTGGGTAACTTCACAGTGGCTTGGATGCTTAAATTTCAAAACTACCACACAGGACCTTTTTAACCACCAGGAATGTTTTGCAGGAAAAAGCAAACCTCTACCCGTTGTCCCTTCCCCAACCATAAATATAATCTGTTTTGGTAATGATGTTCTGTAGGTTAACAGCTTTCCCAGTTACAGAGGAATTTAGGTGACAGATAATTATTGAGTCGATTGGTGGCTGTATTCCATCACATAAGAAATATCAAAGAAATAACAACGCAACCCATTTATAAATTCTTTGATGATATCAAAGACAGCTATGAAAAGAAGTCTCATTACCAGACTAATGAGATAACTTTATAACATTGCATTGAACCTTTTTACCCCAATCTAGTGCCGAGTTTGTAAAGGACAAATCAGACCCATTTCAAAAATTATTTGGATGTTAATTTAGACAAAACTGGAATGCAGGTCCACTAACTAAACATTTTCTATGTTTGGAACAAAGGGCAATTCCCTTGATATCCCTCAATCTCATTACTGTAAATTGTCAAACAATTTGAGTCATGCTCAAGGAGAAAGAAGGTAGAAGAATCTTAGCATTAGGGACTTCCAGAAAACAGCTGGTTAAACATAGTTGAATTTTATGAGAAGAAATATACTGAAAGATAGCACAGACCATTTTTAAAAAGATACCTGTATCTTTTTAAGTAACAGAGATCCATGCTGCAGTACACTTTCAACAAGTATCACACAAACACAATTCCCAAACATGATAAATGCTTAACATGTTATTTCATTCTTATTGGTCCCACACTAAAAAAAAAATATATATACAAGCAGCAAACACTCTATGGTTGTTTAGGAGCCGAATATTGTACTAGTAAAAATAATGCAGCACAGCAACAAGTTCACTGGAGTGCTCCCTTAACACACAACGTACCAGATGTACAGCTGTTTATCTTGGAAAATAATAAACAAAGAGGGCATACAGACTTTTGAAAGGATCTTCTCCCCGGTATTTAATAATATGCAAAGTATTCGAAGATTCTTGCATGAAATCATGAATAGCAATAGGTTGTTTTTCAGGGTATTATAAAGAGCTAACCAGACACACCACAGGATGCCAGCAGGCAGCTTGCATGAGACACAAGGCTTTATATTCCCACTAGGAACATACCTTTTCTGTTTTTGCTTTCCTGGCATTATGTACAAACCTGCGTCCCAGCTTCTTGGCATACCAGATAGAGGCAAACATTGTAGTGATGAAGATTTCAGCCTGAATATGCAGCACACACGAAAAAAAATACCAGAAAACTTCCCCCACAACTGAGATACAAATCTAACGCTGGTTAAGGTCTCTCAACTCTGCTGTAGCTTTGTCAGGTCCTCTCATGCTGCCTTCAGGAAAAAAAAAACCCACCCAGTGTGGCCAGTCTGCAGGTGTATTTACATACTGCCAGCAGGAAGTCCAGGGTGAGGCATCTTTGCATCCAGCTCACATCCAGTCTGCTAAATGCCTGTCTGCAGTTCTTTAGCACTGTCACCACAAACTACATATGTGTCAGTACGAAAGGAAGCTGCAGTAAACTACTGTAGCAGACAGCTCACCTCCTCTTCTCCTGTTCTGAAATTTAACTCCTTGGTTCTCTCAGATTTGCCAGCATGCATCAGAAGCAGCAGTAGTTCAAATACGAGAGACACAGCACTGTGGGAGAGGAAAGGGGTACAGAAGTGCCAAAAATAGAAACGCCTGTTAACTGTTAAGGTGGAGGAACAGGTGTTTTACGTGCCTCAGTGCAATTAAGATATGAAAGGAAAACTGATTTTACTTTGGTCTAGTGGTTTGAGATATATTCAGAGATATTTCTGTTACCTAGTTTCAGTTTGCAAAAGAAAGGCAATCATAGCTGTTCAGTTCGCTTGCTGATGTCATACATGCTTTGCTGAAGGATTTAGACTCTCTCAAGGAGTTCTGTTCTCGTTTGATGATGGCTCTAGACATAGAAAACTGACTTCTGGGGTTTTTTTTCACATTAATCTTTAACTTCTGCCCTACCTAAGCTTGTTTTTCCCCCTTCCTTCAATTGCAAGTTATTATACATTTTGAGCTGAGAAGCACTTATGAATGTCTATTATTGCACTGAAACCACAACGTACTATTTTCCTTTTGTCACATACTTAAGCTTTAACCCCTGCACCTGTAACCCCTTCAGCTATAATCTCTAAACAATAAGCAGAAGTATAGCCTTTTGGCTCCAGACATATGCAGCCACAAGCAGTATCAAACATGAAAACTAACAGTTTATATCTCTGTATTCTATTTGATAGTACTTCGTATTATAGCACAAATCTTGCCCCTTGCCCTCCCACCTACAATTGTGGAGATACCAACTTGGAGGAGAACCACTGCTGGCCTGTGTACAGGATCGTGTTTGGGATGTGCACACGCAAGAATAAATCTTGCTCTGTTATTCCGCAGTACACAGCAAATCAAAATTAATAGATACCCAACAAGGGGAATACAGTTGTAGCAACCTAGGATGGTGCTCTTGAGGACAAGGAAACACTTTTTCTGCCCCAGGGTTTTCAAAGAAGACTAAAACTATTTTCTCCAGGGTGCTCAAATTCAAAAGGAAAAATATTCCACTCCCACTTAGAACTTGCACAAAACACCCAAGTTACTGGAGCTGGATGGCATTACCCAAGCTTCAAGCCTGAAGGCTTATACTGCTCAATTCCCTTAAGGTTATAAAGGCTTCCTAGAATTCCTTCAACACATTTTAAAACAGTAAGTTGGTTAACTAAATTGAAATTCTTAGATAGTGACTTTTTTCTCAAGGAAACTTCAAGGTGTATGTTCAGCTTCTACTTGACATCTAAAACCTTCCAACAAAATATCTGCTAACATGTAATACTTCTGGGAAGACAATGGTTTCTAATTATTTTCAATTCAGACATAATCCAGCAGTCAGAAAGTTCCAAGACCACAAGATAGAGTAAAACCATGTCTCATCTGGAATAACATTGATATAGAAGGGCTGTCTGTCCATAACACTGCTCCAACTCTCTAATTCTGAGCTGATAGTTAAGATGGATTCTACAAGGAGCAAAAATCTTTATTATGCCACGCAGGAGGCTCAGAGCACTGTCTACATTCGTGGGGTGTCACAGTGTATTGGTATGGAGGGAAGGTAGAAGAAGGAAGATAAATAGCCTTAAAAAAATCTCATTTCTGTCTGGGATATCACTGCAAAGAAGCACGGATAGGGAAAAAAGAAAAAGTATAGAAAAGGAGAAGCAACATCATTACACAGCTTAACCAACATTATGAAAGTTAAAGTAAAACCAAGAAAAACCATAATCTTACGCATTATGTGTATAAACAGTACAACAGCTCTCCCACTCTGCTCCCATGCTTTTATGAAGGGAAAAAGTGTAATTTGAAATCATTGCACTACAACCAAAAAAGGGTACATTCTCTCGAGCAACTATTTATGTAGTCTTATGTATATTCAGCTGCCGAGAAAATTGAAGGAAACACTCATTAAACAATAAAACCTCCTTTTTATGAGTTCTGTCATCAACATTAGCAGCTCTACCGAACTATTTATTCAGGAGAAATATGAAGCAATAAAAAGCCACAATTCATCCCACTTAAAGGAAAAAAATAGACTACATTGTTCATTTAAGGGATAATGGCAAAGCAATAGGGAGGTAATTTTCTCCACCCACTGAAAATGATAGATCAGGAAGCATAAATCTCACACAATACCTAATTCTGATTCTAATCAGAAATGCATTTTAACTGTTTGCAGGCATTTGCAGATCTATCCAAACGCTACAACACAGCAATGGCCAGACTACAAACAATTTTCTTACAGCTCCATCATGCAGTAGTCTGCCATACATTGTCAATAGCAGGTTTATTAGGTCTGTACTGGCACCTGGGGATTTTATGATTATTAATATTTTACTGTAAGCATAATGAGGCCTGCATTTGACAGAAGTGCTACAAGCTGAGCTGCTTTGGAAGAATTGGAGCTCTCAGCTGCTGTCTGCTCACAGGAGTAATATATACTTTAGCTTGCTCACTGAAGTGCTACATTACAAGGGCAGAGAGATGCCTGCACTTGAACAGCAATATTATCACAGGCTGCTAATCAGTTGAGAGTAAATTTTTCAGGGGGCTTATTGCTGCAAATGAGTGAGTAGTTTTCACTAAACCAAACCACACCTATACTGTACGTTACACTGTATTCCTGTGCCACAACCAGAAGAGGTGGTCTTACCACAAGTGGACACATGGGTATAAACATAAAGCAACTGCAGTGCTAAAACCACCTAGTATCTCTATGATGTGCATCCCCAACACTGCAAACAAAAGCAATTGACACTCAGTACCAAAACAGATGGTTGCTTCAGACACCTTGCTGACTGTTTGCCTGCACAGTGTATCACCAGTATTTCTGATGGTCAGCATCCCCTTTCAATTTTAACATCCCTGTTTTACTTAAGCAGCACATGGGAAGAAGTGCAGCTTAGCTTTAGACAGGGCATTAATCTTCTCTTGTTAAGGGATAACTCCTCACAGTGCACACGTGGGATGTCAACCTCCCCCTCACACACCTGTGGTGAAGATAGATGTTAGCTGTAGATTCTGCTTCTCTCCTACCTCTATCTGAATATATACACACAGTAGTCATAAAGTGTGATGACAGGGCCATTTAAAATACAAATACTATTCAGTCATAAACAATACCTTTCTTGTAAGAATAGGAAGACAGATGAAAAGATTAGTCAGTCAGGGTTTGCATCATCCTCTTTCCAGTGAAATGGACAGGAGACGGAACAAGTTAAAAATGCGGTATCAGAGACTCAATCACCTTGCTCCAAGGCTTATATGTTAACACTCAGCACAGCCATGGACATAGGAACAGAGCTGATGATGTGAAACTAAGGTAGCTAGATATTTTTTTTTTGCAATATTAGGCAACAACAGCTACTGGTTTGTCTGACTGTGCAAGCGATCATTTTCCATCCCCAGCACAACTAATTATCTTCACATGATTGTGTGGTGCCAAGACATGCTATTTAATAACAAAAGTACTAAGAATGGCAGAAACTTTAATGTCTTCTATTCAATCCAGAAGATAGACATTTTAGGTATTCAGACCTTAGAGTAGATGGAAGGAAGTTCCAAGGTTTTTGGTATTAGCACAAGCAAATGGACAAATGTGCTTCCTTCTATCGCAACAGGAAGTATCCTTACAGGAAACTCATGGCCACTCTTAAAGAAAAGGCAGATACTCCGGTCAGTATTCTGACAGAGAAATGTTGCAGATAAGGGAAGGGAGAAAGACAGAAAAAAGCAGAAGATGAAGGAAGATGGGTTAAAAATGCAAAAAAGTGAGAATGAAATGCTGTATATTAAGGATGGCAGAGGTTCATGCTCATCTCTTCTAATTTAAATTTTTCTACTCCCTTAATATTTCTTGTGCCAAATCATTTGTCTTTAGAAATTATGCTTTCAGAAACCCAGCTCTGACATTACAATTTCGCCTGAGGTCTAATTTGCTCCTGAAATACAAGATACTGCAAGCAGACACCTCCTTTGTCATCTTCTCTGATGTACATCAGAACTGTCTTCTAGCAGAGGGTATGCAGATTTTCATACACAACGCCATAGGACTCCAAAGCAGTAAAGAAATAAAATGCAAGTACTTCTTCCTGTGGGCCTTCTTTACGTGTAAAGCCACAAATTTTCATACTTCTCTATTATTTGATTTGATAGATGACAGTGAACCTGCTATGTGCGGTGCAACAGGTCAAGAGAAGAGAGGATGAGGCATTGTGCTCCATAACAGCATGAAATAGAGTTTTAACTGTGGAATCAGAAGAAATGGAAATGAAATAAGTCTTACACTAAACACTGCACACAGGGAGGTATCCTAGCACTTTACAATATAATAGCATAAGAGACAATGTTTTAAATTTAGGCAGTTCTTTTTCCTCTTTTATTTGTTAAGCCTTGGAATGGAGACAAACCTAATTATGGTAGTTAATTTTGATTTTAAAAATTGATTTTCCACTCTAGTTTCTGCTGGTGTATAAGAAACTCCAAGTGAGTCATGCAAGTAATAGAACAACTATTAGCAGACTTAAAAATAAATAAAAACCTGAAGAATGACACTTTATCTTTGTCTTCATCTCTAGTTCAGAACACATTGCTTCCTTCTCTACCCATCTGAAAGAGTATTTTATTTTTTTCCTGCTATGGTAAGAAATTGCAATGAAAACGGTGTATAAAATCCTCAGATGTGTCATTATACTGGTCAAATTCTTGCTCAAATGAAAGCATGGCGTATGGAGTACAGTTATGGATTTGCATGGCAACTACTCCCACAGGAAATAATACAAACTACAAAATTTATCCTTAGGGAGAGAAGAAGAAAGCGAGCACTACACACTGCAAGCAGCGCTTATGTGTGTCACCAGTGCATTTTGCAAGGGGCTTGCCAAATATAATCCTGTCCAAAACTGAACCCACTGTGGAAACACTTGTATTACAGCACTGTGTATATGCCTCACATCCTGCAGTATTTGAGTACTTTTGTTTCCTTTGTACTTCTAGATAGCTCTGTGTGATGGGGGAATATTGTCTTTGTTTCAGAAAAGGATGAATTAAGGCACAAAGAAGTGACTTGGTAATAACCATACAGGATTTTGGAGAACCTGCACACTGCCTCGGAGGCCAAAATGTCTCTCCCAGCACACAGACACAGGGTTTGCCATGGCCAAAGCCAAGCAGAGGTGATGTACACTCTCCGTACCTCAGTCCTGGGCCAGTCACAGCTGCCTGTCTGTCCAGAGCAAGCAAGCAAGCAGCAAAATGGCTGGCCATGTCCTACCCGCAAAGACAACCAAGATACATCTTTTCTGCATTAACTCACCAGCAAGTGAGGCAGCCTTTCATGAGCTGTTAATCTCACTCACTGCCAATCACAAAAGGACCCCCCAAAAAAGTGCAGGAACAACTGCCTTATGAAGAGAGATTGAGAAAAGTGGAAGTTTTTAACTTGGACAAAAGAATGCTGTGAGGGGATTTAATCACTGTCTATAAATCCGCGAGGTCTGGGTGCCAAGAAGACGGGAATCCTCTATTTTCAGTGGCGGCGTCAGACAGGACAAAGGGTAATGGATGCAGGAAGTTTCACCTCAATATGAGGAAAAACTCTTCACAGTCAGGGTTATTAAATATTGGAAGGGGTTGCCCAGAGAGGTTGTGGAGTCCCTTTCCCTGCAGATGTTTCAGACCTGTCTGGATGCAGTTTTGTGCAGTTGATTTAGGCTTTTCAGGCAGTTATGCTTTTCAGTAATCTGTATCCTGCTTGAGCAGGAGGGTTGGACCCAATGGCCTTTGAAGGTCCCCTTCCAACCCTAATAAACTGCATAAACTGTGTACAAGCTGCCTTCTCTATCAAAGGCCTCCTTAAATCTCATTTTTGCTTTATCAGCCCCAAGAGAAAAATTAGTAAGTCTGTTTAAGCAGAATTGCCACAAGTAATAGCCACTGTACCAGTGAAACAAAGGCTGTCCTTTGACCCAGCACTGTTTACTGGTTTGAGGTGAATGTGCCCAGCCCTTGTCCTTACATCAACCTCTCCAAAAAACCCTTGTGCACAGATTTCTTAGAACTATAAAACATTAAAGAATTACAAGTTATGAGGTCAAATAGAATGATGATAAAGTTACCTCATGTCACTAACTCCTTGCGGGCAAAGCATGTCCAGGTCTTATCTTGAGCTCACTCAGCACATTTCTGAGCAGTAGCAGAATCCACACATCCCACAACACTATTCTCTGTCCTCTGAGGCTGAGCTGCCTCTGGTGAGTCTCCCAAGCCCCCACCAAATAAGCAGTTCCTCACCCCCAGCTGTGATTCCCTCCAGCCGTTATCTCCTGTTGGCCCCACCTGAACGGCTACTGTCACCTCCTCCCCTCCAGGAATTCCTGCCTGCCTTTTTAATGCTTGTTAGCCTACATCTTATGACCAAATAAAAACAACAGATAGTGACTTCTGTTTTTAATTTCAGTTGTTGTTCTTTACTTCTATCCTCACCTTCCTAGGCTGTGATCTTCCACAGCTCAAGGACAGGCACTGCAGTTCACTCTCAGTTCAGAAGTTATGTAATTTCAGAGGCAAATCATTAGGAACAACACTGCTGAGTACTCTGGATGCTGAACACAGATTTTAAAAAGCAATGTGTTTTTCTTAAAATGAAGAAGAGAAGAATAATAGAGAAAAATATGAGAGGTTTTACTACTACATATGATATGTAACAACAGGTCTTTATCCAAGACTGGCTGCAACTCTTGCAGACAAGAGAGGCAGAGGTCTCCATGCTTCTGAACCCATTCACCATGTCTGTTGTTCAAGCAAACCAGAGGGAGAACAGTCCAAAAAACAGCAGATCAGAGACCTCATGAATGTTTATAAATATGGAAAGGGTGGGTGTCAAGAGGATGGAGCCAGGCTCTGCTCAGTGGCATCCAGTGGTAGGACAAGAGGCAGTGGGTGTCGGCTGAAACATGAGAGGTTCCACATCAGTATGAGAAAGAACTTCTTCCCAGTGAGCTGTGGATAAGGAAAGGGGGTAAAAGCTGACGAGCTTTTGTATATTGGACAATCAAGGCAATGCTTACTTCTCTTTTCAACAGAAACTATAGAATTTTCCTATGTCAGACCCAGAAAGGAAGTGGAGGGGCAGGGGTGTGGCAAGGGGGGGAAGGGGAAAGCAAAAGAGACAAAGAGAGCTGTAGTATGCTGCATGCTGAAACTGAACCCAAACTCCCAAAGCACACAAAAAGGGAGGAGGCGCTAAGTACAGGGGAAAGGGGAGTCCCTGCCCTTAAAAATCCCCAATAACACCTCAGAAACTATCCCGGTCTCTCTCTCCTGCCATGTCTGTCCCTTCCATTCACTTCCTACAGCCTCTGAGCCAGTGCAAGAGGAAAAATAAAACCACTCCCACAGCTGAGAAAGAAGGTTCACTCCTTATTTGCTGAAAGAGAATAATGCAGGAATACCGTGAACAAATGTGATTTCACCAAATTCCTAACACCTTTCAATCCCTAATGTGATCAGGCAGCAGGTTTCCCCTCAATTCTGCTACAATTCTTTTGCATAAGTTTTCTTTGCAAGCCAGCTGCTCACTCTGCATATGACAAGAATAACGCTGTACTACTCTAGGACAGCCTAAAGATAAAAGTATTAACAAATGTGCAGTAACACGATAGAGACCATTACAGAAAAAGAGAGCATCTACTCCCACAGTGGATGATACAGAACCTTACAGAATTGTACTGAAATGTCTGTGCAAGTCCATAACACAGTTGATTACACAAATGCTTCACTATAATGTGACACATGAAAAGGTCCATGTTAGCCATAACAGTAAAAAAAGGGAGTGTTTTACACATTTTGTGTGGAAATATAAAAGAACTGTAAAGGAATATGAGGCCAAGGACAGGAAGTTTTTCTTCTTAAGCCTATGAGATCTTCAGAAGTAGAAAAATAAGTAGCAAATATTAATATGTATGATGTAGGCTTACCTGTCCAGAATATATTTTAATTAGTTAATGAATTCTATGCTAACAAAGGATAAGAGAAAATTGTTCACAACCTGCTGTCTTAGTCAATACCTTTTAAGTGCAACCTAGTCCATTTTACCCCCATTATTGAGGACAAGCATGAGACACACAGAAGTGCATGGAGATTTTTTGTTACAGAGAAAGTTGGCACTTTGGAACCAAGATGAAGAATTGAGGCAGCACGCGGCTAGTGGGATATATTTTGGTAACAGATGGACCACAGCTGATAAAGAAAAGAAACCCAGAAAAATTGTTATAGCTTTCTAGGACAACAATAAGAATGAGCATCTCTTCAAACACTGTGAAGTTTTAAAATTTAATCTGAGTGTTTCAAGACAACGGAAACTTTTTGAGCTCTCCAAGCAGTAGAAAATTGAGAAAGTGTTCCGAGAAATTGTCAAAATATTTATCTTTTTCATCAAAAAATCAGAACATTTCAGCATTCTCCAGGGCTGTCAATACTGCTGTCTAAATCACATTTACATTTAGCTTTCTATTGAGAGCCCAGTCAACAGAAATTTTTAAAATGTCTGTGCTGCGCATCTCTCCGGGAATACTTCTTTTGGTTCATCCATGTAGCAGCCTAAGAGATTCTCCCATACCTTTCTGCAAATTGATTTTTGCCAAGCTAGGCACACTGATTGTCTTCTCAAATGTCACCCAGACAACCATGAAAATGCTAAAATGAACTTAGTTGAATTTTTAGAAAAGCATCATAAAGAGATAACATAAAACAAAAGCAAGTAACTAAATGCATTACATTTTTCATGTGTATTGGTAAGCACCATATTTTATGCCTATACCTTCTAAAAGCAGAATGAATGTTGGATGAAGAACCACTTCTCCATCAGTCCTCACAGCTAAATACATAAAAGATTTAATATACCGAGATTTTCCCAACTCATCTTTGCCCTTCACATAGTGATGTGCCAGAAGGAGCATCTCCAAGGACCCTATCATTTGCTATATGGCTCTAGGGGAACCAGACATATAGTGAACTGAACTAAAAGCGATAAAATGCCTCTGCTTCCAGCCAAGAAAATTAAGTAATGAGCAATGTGCCAAAATACCATTCCAAGCATTGGAAGGAAACTCCAATCTTAAAAGAAACAATCTGCTCTCTCTACTTTCTTCTTCTTCATCATTCAAAATCTTGAAATAGTCAGTGAAAGCAAAAGTGGTAAAAGGGCCCAGATGTGTAGTGCCACATTATAGCAGGCTCAGGCTCCCAGATACTGCTGGTCATCACAACTATCAGTCTTGTAATTAATGGTAGTCATTGTTTTGGATTATAGTGAGCCCTAGCTCTGATCCACATCAGGTCCTCATTGCAGCAAGCCCCACATGCAATGGATAGTAAGGGGAATGGTTCTAGTTGCCTGCCTACCTTCACTAACCTGCCTAGCACTCTCACTGTCATTATTTTAACCAGTTAAAACACATCTGACTGCAAAATCCGTTTTGTTAAAAGGCTCCCTGACATGTCTACTTCTTGGTTTAAAGCCTCTCCTTTCCAGTACATAATAGGCATTTATGCTTTTGTAGTTCCTTAATGATAGTGGATTAAGTAACACTCACCTGAGAAGAAACTCCACCTACAGCAACGCTGTAGGAAGACAACAGAAAGATGGCAGATTGCAGATGCTTTAAACAAACGTATTGGTAATTTGTTGTGATTTAGAGATAAGTAGGCAGCATCAGCTTCCAGTCTCAGATTGTCTCAGTCTGAAGCAATATACCTTTTGATTATCTCCTCTATTATGACCAATAAACCACCATTACAGCTCAGTACATACCATGACAACACAAATGTGTTACATGAATGCACTACCTCAGCATACTTCAAGGCAACAATTCACTAGCAAAAGCAGATATTCCTACTAATGGGATTTCCATCAGAACAAGTCATGAAAGAGCATGCTAGATTTTTGCCTTTGACTGTACTCTCAATGCACATCCCAACCAAAATATCATGGACAGATCTTACATGTGAAATCTTGTTTTTCTTTGCCCACACAAAGATACAGAATGCAAATAATGTATGTCACAATTACAGCTGTTTCCAGGACAGGGCACATAGCCAGGACAGGGCACTTCAGCCTCCACAGCTGTACATTTTGGAATGTGCAGCGTGCCTTGCTAAAGACCTGCATTTTTAATTCCATAGCATAGCAGCAAGGCAAAACACATTACAAACAGCAGTTCAAGTGTTTTTTTAAAAAAGAAAGCAATTTCAAGTAATGCTTGACATATGTGTAAATAGTCACCTAGGTTGAAATGGATTCAAAATTGCAAGAAGGTGTATCCCCTTTGAAGGCCCAGGATAATAAAATGAATTACAAAGAACCTGCAAAATGTTGGCCTTCAGAAGGTACAATAATTTACCATAATGCTTTTGTATGCATAGTGTGAGGGAGGCTGCTAAAGCCGATATGCAGTATGAGTTACACATAAACATCTGCTTTATGTGCATTGGTAAGTTCCAACCAGAGAAACCACAGCAACTAACAAGTTAGTCATTGAATATAATTTGTAAAACTGTTTTAGTGTTGTGTCCTTCTTGGGCAAATGTTAAAATCAGTGTTGTTAGAATGTAAATATGACTCTGAAGCACCATCATGATATAGAACAAGGTTTTAAATTCAGTATGTCCTTAATGTGGCTTTTGCTACCTTTGAATAATGTTATGCACTACAGTTTTCCCAGTAACATTTTCAAGGAATATAATTATACATCAGATGGACATAATTAAACCTAGAATGGTCTGCAGGATGCTTCACACTAACAAAACCTTTTGTAATTCCTAAGAGTTAAATTGTCTTCTTCCACTGACTTAAATAGGAGTTTTATCTAATGAACGATATATTTTCCTCTCTCATTTGACTCTGGCAGAGCCTTTCTTCTTCTTCCTAAGTGCATTGCAGAGTTATAGGCACTATATAAGAATTTATGAGAGATTACATATTCATTTGTAACAGGGAACCTAGCTATTTTAATGTTCCAGATAGCATTGGATACAGCAGTAAATAGATAAAGGTTAAAACATCTCTAGACGCTGTCATCACCAGCCAAATAATCTACAAATAATTCTTCAATTGGGAAGAAAGGTCTAACTGTAGGTTGCGAAATTTTCAAACATTTGATTCATTCAACCACGATTTTTGAAACAGCAGAAAGCTAAAATACTTCATAAGGCTACCAAACGTAATGCTGTTTACTTAATTAGACTTCTCAATGCATATAAAAGTACTTTAGAAAGTGTGCTACAGGTCAATGAAAATAAAAAATGCTACCTGTAAAAGTAAAGAATTAATTTGTAAATAAATACTAACACTGACCTCTGGTGTAATTTAACCTACATGAAGAGGAGAGGCTATGCAAGAACTAGTAATTTATTCTTTGCTCTGCTATAAGCCTGGCCTGTGGTATTAAATTCTCTGAATGACACCCTTTTTCCTATAAGCACTCACATATTTTTTGTGATTAAGTAATTTTTCCACATCAGTGGTATGATAGATATTAGTACTCTTTTTAAAAGCCTGAATTTTAATCCACACATATAATAGAACATTCCTGGAGAGGCAACACAGATTCTGTATCACATTTTTAATGTCAACTGAAGCATCATATCCACAAGATTTGAAAAGCAAAAATCCTGTAATGTAACTCTAATTAGATGGCAACTGAGCAGAACTGTTCAACTGGCTTGCTTAACAGCTGCTCTAAATATCTTAGGGAGGAGCATATTTTTACAAAACATTTATGAGGTCACACACTGAGAGCTACACGTTTATTATAGAGGCAGACAGGTTGATTAATAATCAATTTTACTTTGGGAGTAAGAAATCTAAGTGGTTTGCCTGTGCAAGTTGCCTAGGCAATTGATGGATTTATGCTTATTTACTTGTGTGTGATTTAGCGACTAAAAATGTCGTATTAAATAAATAGCCTTGTGCATAACTACCCCAAATCCTTTATCAACTTCTCAAACGCTTTTATTTGACAACATTCAGGAGTGAATATCCCCATCTCAGACAAAAAGGTTTGAAGAAAATGAGGATAAATTAGCTGCGCCAACACGTAACAGCAATCTGTCTCCAAGACACACTTACAGACAGTCTGGCGAGATAACTAGGGCAACAGGAGTGGAAGGAGAGAAGGCCAAAGACCAGCGTTTGTCAGATATGCAGTTGTCAGTTTATTTTCTGTGTTACTGCACAAGATAGATGTCACGACCTTTCACACAGCACTGCTGAATAAATTGTTAGCAATGCAGGGTGTCAGTCTGCACAATACCTGAATAATTCTATATAAAAGCTCAAAAATATCTCAAGTTTTCCAAGAGGCTCCTATTTGAAGGCCACGGGTTTTGGTCTCTGGACACAAAATTACTGCTTTGCAGTTAAAGAGAATGATGCACAAGCTAGATTAAATACTATAAAATTGTGGGAAATTTGTATCTGGAAGTCACTCTAGAAAATGCTTAATACGGAAAACTACAACATCTGTTGTTTACCTGCACTGTGCAAAAGCTGCAACTGTAGACACAGTCTCAAGCTACTGTGACTTGATTTCCTTCTGCATCTCACTGATATTTACTTAACCTTTCAATTAATATTATAGATTGTTACTATTTTCTACCATGTTTCAGACCAGAACATCGTTGCGCTAGCCAGTCGTAGCTGACAGCTCCTGGCACTGCTGTAACAGGAACAGTTGTCCCCAGTCACTGAACTCTGTTAATTCAGAGCATCTGTAGGAGGGCATCCGTGTTCATTTACCATGTTTCTCTCCTTAGTCCTCCTGTCATTAGGGTCACAGCCAGCAGATTAGCTGGATGAAACACAGCATGTAGTTTCTACATAGGTTGAGGTGTACTAATTCTGCCAAACCCATCCATGCAAAACAAACTTGCTATGAGTGAACAAATGGTAGAGTCTCCAACAGATGCTTATGTTTGCTTACCTATGTGAAATTGCCAGAGCTCTATTCCTTCCTTCCTCCCTCCCTCCTTCTCTCCTTCCTTACCTCCCTCCTTCTCTCCTTCCTTCCTCTCTGCCTCCCTGCCTTCCTTCCTGTCTGCCTTCCCTCCTCCCTCCCTTCCTCTCTCCCTTCCCTCCTCCCTCCCTTCCTTCCTGCCTCCCTTCCTGACTCCCTCCTCTCTTCCTCTCTCCCTTCCTTCCCTCCTCCCTCATTTCCTTCCTGCCTCCCTCCCTCGCTTCACTTGCCTTTTATTTATAATGCCTTTTTCTTGGTACAAACAGGACATATTTCAACCTTCTCTCATTATCTTTAATCTCCAACTCACTCAACACAGATAACCTCTGGAAGAAGATTACCTAGCAATTTTCCCCAAACTACATTGCCTATACTTCCACTCTATACAGTTTAACTGATAATTTATTTTGTGAAGTAGAAATTAGGCAACTTTATGAAATCCAACAAAGCATCTACCAGCCAAGTAATTAAAAAAAAATAAAGAAAATCAATAACACATCCATAATTCATTAAAAAATGTCACTCTTCGAGCATTTTTTAAGCATTTCATTCTGCCTCAGAGGTTTTTCAGTTTATGAGAGAACCTTTTATGTCTATGACGCAGGAACCTCAGAAAGTCTTGCTTCAAAATTCCTTCACCATAACATAAATATCCATCCAAGAAGAACATGTGAGAGGACATTCCTTTGCTTTGATAGTACAATTTTTTTCATTGACATTTGTCATTTTATCATTGACTGCTTTTGAAAGCAGAAGCCTAAATAGCTCTTACTTGGCTCAAATTAGTCTGTGACTTGTTATCTTCACAGTTACTCCAGTGACCTCAGTATTACACAGTGTAGATGGGGATTTTAAGCTGTAGCTGCAAAATAATTTTCAGAAATGTTTGCAAAGCCATTAGCTATCATATATTGCAGAAGTTACCCCTAGATCAAGATGCTTCCAGCTGCTATTGCTCTCTGAATAATCAAACTGTTTTGCTTCAAAGCACTCAGCTCCTTCCAGATGCTATCCCTTGCTGTAGATTCTTCCTAATTGCCTGTCTGGGACTTGATGTGGGCTGCATTGTCCCTAAAAATCTATCAGCAACCTATGAGCCTTCATCTCAAGCTCTGGATCCTGCCAGTGCAGAGCTGTTGGTATTTCTGAGAGTGTTTCCTCACTCTATCTCAGCCTGATCATCACACAAAACCAGCCACACATTCTAAACCACTGATCAGAAAAACTTTTTGATGAGCTGACAGCCAGGAATAATGAATTATTTCCACATGTAATTAGTTGTGATAGGTAAAAGTAACACTCTGAGTTACATTTGGTTAAATAAGATTGATGGCGTTTGAAGACATCCTAGTCTCAGTATGGTTTTTGGAGTCTCATTTCCATTGAATTTCTGAAAGGATGAATGGAAAATATTGGAGTTTGCATTCTGCAGATGCAGAAGCTCAGTTAAGTCAAGAGAGGCACTAGATCATCTTAGTGTACTTGGAACGTAAGCAAATAAATGTTTACAAGTCAAAGTATACTCTCATGTTTGGAGCCATGCACACACATACACGTTATCTTCCAACAACTTTTTAAGTAGTTACTTTCCAGTATTTAAGAAAAAGAACTTTTTCTTATAAAGGACCATCAACATAATCCTTTCTTATTGCTAAAGCAAGTCATGTCTTAAGTTTCTTTCAGATAATGTATTTGATTTCTTTGCCAGAGTCTCTGGCTGAAAGTGTAATCATGAATTTGAAGATACTACTTGACAATGCGTGAAGATGGACCCATTTAAAGTTACTCTTTGGTCACAATAGTTAGATATTAAATTTCAAAAAAAAAAACACCTTGGAGGTTTAAACCTTCACCATCCTTCTTATCCATAAGTTTCCAAGAGTTTTAAAAGGATGACACCTTATCATGCATTTTCCACCAGGGACAGATAACCCTTGTAAAGATTAATGTGCTGCCAGACTACTCTACCATCCTCAAATGTATCATGTTAAAATTTCATAAGACCCTTTTTTCTCTGCACTAAGCTGAATAATTCCCACAGAGCCTTCTCTTGTATGCTGCAAGGAAGGAATTGTAAAACATGTCAATACCAAGAATATTTACAGTATTAACATTAATTTCACACATACACTCTGAATAAGTAGAGGTAGTGCAGCATCAAGATTTTAGACTACATTTTTCTGCCATATTAGACTTCATGATGTCATTCATTACTTTTAAGGGTATATTAAGGATATCTTAGTGGAGGTTATTAGCATTGATTTCTGTTATCTTAATGCCTGACATTTTCCAATACAAGTATCTACTGAAAGTGGAGAAATAATTAAGTCAAATGCCACTGCACTTTAGTAACTCATGCCCAGTATTAAAATCCACACTTGATCTGGAAGATGCAAAAGGCAGCAATCTATTATGCATTAATGCCAGAAGTTATGTATTAATCCCAGAAATCAGAGAAAGATTTGACAAGGAAAGATATGTCAGTTTCATCCAAATCCTGTGAACAGAATTGAAAGCAAGCATCCGAAAGCAAACATTTTTCTCTGATACCATAGTTTCAATATAAAGGTTTTTGAGTATTTACATCTAAGAACCCTACAGGTAGACAGGATACAGAAAATGGAGAACGCTTACCAAACTAATCTTTTAGGTCAGCCTACATAAAACTAAAATTATTTCCTCATTTACCTCCTTTGCTTTCGAGATTGTTTCTGGCTGTATGTGTGCCAGGCAGTGTGATACAGATCCATCTTCACTACATGCTATGGGCATGTAATGCCAGCAACTGAAAGGCTTGTTCTAGGCAGTTGGAAAGCAATCTGTTAAAGTCCACAGCATGACGCAAATCCTTTCTCCTCTCCTAACACCTTCCTCATTGAGAGCTGTCTGACAGAACAATCTCTTACCATTGGCACATTACAGTCTACATGCAAGCTGCTAAATGATGCTTGCTCAGTTTAGAAGGTATCTTACAGGTTTGTAGAATAGCACAGAGATTAAAAAATACGTGGTTCTACCTCAGCTACCTATTCTATTACAGTTTGGATTACCATTACCCAGATATTTCTCTAGACAATCTGAAGAGCTGGGCAATTCATCAGTCTGCTAGCATAGCCTTTCTTTAAATTCTCACACAGAGCAGACAGTATTTAATATTACAGCCCATCACACAACTGCCTGGCTGCTGTCACTACATAAGCCTCTTTATTTTTGAAATCTACTTTTAAAGTTGCATTAGAAGAAAAGAATGCAACAATTTTTGGTATGTGATTTAAAAAATCTCTGCCTTGCATAGAATCATAGAATCATTAGGGATTGGAAGGGACCTCGAAAGATCATCTAGTCCAATCCCCCTGCCACAGGAGGATCACCTAGGCCCAGTCACACAGGAACATATCCATATTGATTTCTAGAAGTTCTAAGTACCTACAACACAGGCTTTAAGATAAAAGTACCTTCCCCACCGTAACTCATATAAAATCATAGAAACAGTCAGGGCTGGAAGGGACCACAGGATCACCCAGTTCCAACCCCCCTGCCATGGGTAGGGACACCTCACCCTAGATCAGGCTGGCCAGAGCCTCATCCAGCCTGTCCAGGGACAGAGGACTGGAAGGAATCTAGATCATCTAGTTCAGTCCCCCTGACACAGCAGGATCACCTAGATCAAGTCGCACAGGAACACATCCAGGGAGGTTTTAAATGTCTCCAGAGAAGGAGACTCCACAACTTCCTTGGGCAGCCTGTTCCAGTGCTCTGTCACCCTCACTGTGAAGAATTTCCTTCTGATATTTATATGGAACCTCCTATGTCCCAGCTTGCACCCATTGTCCCATGTCCTATCACCAGATGACATTGAAAAGAGCCTGGCTCCATCCTCTTGACACCACCCTTCACATATTTATAGACATTAATGAGGTCACCCCTCAGTCTCCTCCAAGCTGAAGAGACCCAGCTCTCCTCGTAAGGGAGATGTTCCACTTCTTCCATCATCCTCGTTGCTCTATGCTGGACACCCTCCAGCAGCTCCGTGTCCTTCTTGTACTGAGGGACCCAGAACTGGACAAGATACTCCAGATGTGGTCTTAGTTGAGTGTCTGCTGTGGTCTTTATAAACAACAACCCAAATCTCCAGTGCTTACACTCAAATGCCTTGATGAGAAGGTGACTGAAACTGGAAGTCAGATAAGGAGAACTTGATTCAGCTGTACAGGAATAGCTGTAGGAAAGCAAAAGACCAAGGAACCCCTGCCCTGAAGCTCTGTCACACAAGCTGAGCATCAAGTCTTCACATTAATAATGATGCAGCATTGTCCCTGTTCTTCAAGCACTCACACCTACCAGGCTTGCAGGCCTTGTAGACTTTTGCCATCAGCTGTCTGCATGTGTCGTCGTCCCAGTCGTGCAGTATCTTGGATAAAACATACAGTTCAGCCTCTGGAATCGGATCACGAAAGAAGTCTCCTGCAAAGCAAGAGCATGCACATCACACAAGACTGCAGAGACACAGAGAGCTGAGTGAAGCACATCTGCACATCTTTTCAGTTCTGTCCAGTGCTAAAGCCTCTGGGCTCACCACATGCATCACTCACAGCTGACAACAGCTGGGCAGTCCATTCCCGTGCCCCATCACCCTCACTGGGAAGAAGTTCCTTCTCTTATTGACGTGGAACCTCCATGTTCCAGCTCACACCCATTGCTCCCTGTCCTATCATTAGATGCCACTGAGCAGAGCCTGGCTCCATCATCCTGACACCCACCCTTCACACATCTATAAACATTACTGAGGTCACCCCTCAGGCTCCTTTTCTCCAAGCTGAAGAGACCCAGTTCCCTCCGTGTTTCCTCAGCAGGGAGATGCTCCCCTCCCTTCATCATCTCTGTGGCTCTGTGCTGGGCTCTCTACAGCAGCTCCATGTCCTTCTGGACCTGAGGGGCCCAGGACTGGACACAACATTCCAGTTGCGGTCTCACCTGGGCAGAGTAGAGGGGGAGGAGAACCTCTCTCTATCCGCAACCACCCCCGTTCTGACCCACCCCAGGATGCTGTTGGCCCTTTTGGCCACAAGGGGGCTCTGCTGGCTCACGAGACAAAGACCACGCAGCTGGGGCGAGTGGCAAACAGACTAGCTGACCCGCATTCTAAACCTGAAGTGTCTTAGGGTTTGAAGGTGACTAAATTACGCCCAGAGAAGGAAAAGCTCGTGGTGACAGCACGCCCGGCATCCCACACATGTGCCTGGAGGTCTGCGTGGATGAAAACGAGCGCTGGGGAGATGTCCAGCGCGGCAGGGCAGACTCACAAGACCGCAAGAAGGACTTTTTCTGTTGAAGAACCCCTGGTTGAAGAGACTAAACAGATCTGTTTGAGAGTCAAGAGCTTCTGGATGGGTGAATAACCAGGGTGTTTCTCTGATAGAAGGTAGCTGCAGGTGCACAACAGTGACCACTCTCCGGTGGCAATGAGCTGCAGACCCAGGCGAGTGAGGCTACAGTGTGGGACACATAAGGAGCAGCCAGAGAGAGAGCTGAGCATCCTGTGTGGTACCTCTGAGCAGAGACAAGGGGCTCAGGAGCACCAGCATTAACACACTTGTCTACACCTACCTTCATGGAAAGAGATGCGATGCTCCTCAGGAGGAATGAAGTGCTCTTTGGCCACCTGCACGACTTGTGGCAGGTCGTAGATCGTGACTGTGGAATTTGGGTACAAAAAAACGTACTCCCGGGCCAGAGCTCCGCCACCTCCTTTGGGGAGAGCAGAAGAAGGTCAGTGCTCGCATAAAACCAACTTGATCAGCAATACCCCCTCGACGTGGTGCAGGGATTGGGGCACAGCAGCAAGCACCTCCAGTCCCTAATGCTCTGGGCAGCTGGAAAGGTTCATTTGCTTCCCACGTGTTGCTGCAAGAGAAGGGACAGGAGAGCCCCCAGCACCCAGCCCTACGGGATCAGCCCCAGCCCCTACAGACCCTACGCACCGCCTCAGCCAGACGGAGCTGCGGGTACTATAGGGTGGGAGAAGCAAATCCAAGGCACTAAGCCGGGTGCTGGGGAAGCACTGAGGGAGCCCAACCTGTCCCATGAATCCTGGCAGCACCCAGCAGTGCCAGGACAGTGGGTGCTGCAGCGTAAGAGGCTGCAGACCATATCTGAAGGGAAGAAGGGAGAGTTTGGCACCGGAGGAAGAGCTCAAAGCTTGGAAAAATGCCAACGTGGAGGGGCTGCTAATGTTTGTAAGTATGTGAGGGGTGGGTGTCAGGAGGATGGAGCCAGGCTCTGCTCAGGGGCATCTGGTGATAGAACAAGGGGCAACAGGTGTCAGCTGGAACAGAGGAGGTTCCACATCAATATCAGAAGGAACTTCTTAAAGGTGAGGGTGACGGGGCTGGAAGGGGCTGCCCAGGGGGGTTGTGGAGTCTCCTTCTCTGGAGACGTTTAAAACCCACCTGGACATACTCTTGTGTGACTTGGTCTAGGTGATCCTGCTCTGGCAGGGGGATTGGACTGGATGATCTTTCCAGGTGCCTTCCAATCCCTAATGTTCTTGATCTAGGGGATCCTGCTCTGGCAGGGGGATTGGACTGGATGATCTTTTGAGGTCCCTTCCAATCCCTAATGATTCTATGATTCCGTGATCACACGCTGTTTTAAGTAGCCAACTTGCATTTGAGAGTGAGCCTTTCATGCAAAATTGAGTCTTTTAAGGAACAATGGCAACGATATCTAACAATATTGAGCTCACTTACTAGGCTCTCACTCTGTGTTCACGTTGCTAAAACATTTTCAGCCTTCTCATAACAATCCTAACATGTTATAACCAAAAGATGGCAGCACTCCATGCAGCATCCATAGCCTTCCGCTGCTCCTTCTGTTCGCAGATCTCATAGCAAATTCCATGTCATACTGCTGTAGTTTAAGTTACCCTGTTGTGTAGGAAGCTATAAACTGAAAAGATATGATTATTAATTTGGGAAAATCATTGTGGTTTTGAAAAGCTTAAAAAAAAATCCTTTCGGTTGTGTTTCTTTCTTGTAGTTCCAGAACAGTTAACCATCAGTGGTAAAGAAACATGCTGAAGTGGGGTTGATTCGCAGACCTCTCCACTTTGAAACTGGTTCCATTTATTGACCTTAAAACCTGTTGTATGGCTGAGTTGAAATTCAAGGCCTTGGGGAAAGGAAAAGGGGAGAGAGAGAGAGGGAGAGAGAGAGCTAACCGTGAATATTCTGGGACCTTAAGGTATTTAAATCTAATTTATTTTGAGTCGTTCCTTTGCTCTCTGGAAACTGCTGTTTCATGACCTGATCTCAGTGATAAAGAGCCTCATGGAAAGGTGATAAAATCATGGAACAGTCTCTTTTCTTTTTGTACAAGGAAAAATCATCAGCAACAAATCACTATCGACCAACAGCTTCATTTTTCATAGGATGTATAGAAACCTACTAACAACAAGAAGTAGAAGACTCAACACGGTGAAATTTTAATTATGGTTAGTAAGAGGATTCTGAAGGTAATAAGTAGGAATCTCACTATGAGAAAAAACACCTCTCGCTATTTGTCTCTTTCTTTTCTCAGTAATTACAGAATCACAGAACATTAGTGATTGGAAGGGACCTCCAAAGATCATCTACTCCAACCCCTTGCCAGAGCAGGATCACCTAGACCAAGTCACAGGATCACAGAACATCAGGGATTGGAAGGGACCTGCAAAGATCATCTAGTCCAAACCCCGCTACAGCAGGATCCCCTAGACCAAGTCGCACAGGAACATATCCAGGTGGGTTTTTAAATGTCTCCAGAGAAGGAGACTCCACAACATAATGAAGCAAAAGTCAAAGACACATGAAGCTTCTCACCTGCAGGAAGCTGATTTGTATCATAAGATAGTATTAGAAGTAGATCCAATAATGTAATAATAGTTAAGGAGAATTGGCACATGGAAACAAGGATGCAATAAGACAAGACTCCTCTGGAATTAGAACTAAACATGTGTCATGGGTGAAGGTAGCAAATTCCTAGAATGAACAGGACCATCAAAAAACCTGAATTTAAGGGGAGGACAGAAGAATAATCACAGAATTACAGAACATCAGGGATTGCGAAGGACCTCGAAAGATCATCCAGTGCAATCCCCCTGTCACAGCAGGATCACGTAGACCAAGTTGCACAGGAACATGGCCAGGCGGGTTTTAAATGTCTCCAGAGAAGGAGACTCGACAACCTCCCTGGGCAGCCCCTTCCAGTGTTCTGTCACCCTCACTGTGAAGAAGTTCCTTCCATTCTATTCTGGAAACAGAACAACAGTAACCGTCTCCGCATGAGAAAACTGGGATTGATTGTGTTGTTTAAAAATATTAAACTGAGTAGCTTTCGAGTGCATCAGAATAAGCGTTACTGAATGAACAGCTCTGAACCTCTTGTAGCTCTATTTTGTGCTGCGATTAGTTCAACGTTTATCCAGACCTAGCTGATCTCAGTTTTTGTTTACTTTTGTATTTTGTCTTTATGACACTTGTAATTATACGCTCTTGAGCTTTTTTTTTCCTGGCTTGTTTGCTCTTCTGCAAAGCACAGAATTATCTCTTCGAAAATCCATTTGTTTCTACTAGCTCGTTTTGAACCGCTTATTGGTCGTGTCACAAATGAGTAGTCTCTAATTAGTGCCTTTAATTGTTCAGTTTCCTCATTCTTATTTAGACAACCGTTGCATTGTCAATGATCATTGACCTCATCCCAGAGCAGATTTTGTGTGAGAAAATCACCCTTGCCCACATGGAGTAGAAGTCTTACACAGGGAGAGTAGTCGCACAAGACCATTACCCTGCACTCCCACAGCTTCCATCTCATCTCCTCCACCTTCCAACTGCTGCCAGCACAGCTCAGTGTGCTGCAAGCAGTTAGAGGTTTATAGCACATCTACACCACAGAGGCTGTAGTGCCATGCAGAGTGTTTGAAGTCATCAGGAACACACCCAATTCACTCTAAAACAGTGAATTTGTTTGTCTAAAAGAAATACAAGTGTGACTTGGTCTAGGTGATCCTGCTGTGGTAGGGGGATTGGACTGGATAATCTTTCAAGGTTGGGTAGACTTGGTATCATGTTTCTGATGAAAAACCCACAACTGCAAAAGCAGAATTGGTTTCTTTCAGCCCCCCTGGGCAGCCTGTTCCAGTGCTCCATCAACTTGGCTATAACTACTCAACATGATCAGGCTATAAATGGTTAGTGGGTTGCCGTATGAAGGTAATCTAAGACATTATGATGTCATGTGCAATAAGTAATGAAAATAAAGGTACTACAGAAGGGCAGAAGGATCATCTTTGGTTCTAAGAAGGCTTTGGCCATCCTTGTTGCCTTCCTACATATCCTGATAATATTCCTGTAGTTCTCCCAAGTCACAAGTCCCTTCTTCCATGAACTGTAAGTTTCTGCTTTCCATGAGACTTTCTTCAGAAGATTCTTGCTCATCATTGCTTCCTTTCCTGCCAGAGTCTTAGCCCATGAGATTCCTACAAGCAGATCTTTGAAGAGTCCAAAGTTAACCCTGTGGAAGTCTAGGACTGTAATCCTGGTTATTGGTCTGCTTCTTCCTTATACAAAACTGAACTCCACCATGTCATGATCACTGTCACCAAGGCTGTTCCCGAACATAATGTCCCCAACCAGACCTTCTTTATTCATTAGCACAAAGTTCAGCAGTGCGTCTCTCCTTGTTGGTTCCTCCACCACCTGCACTGGAAAGTTATCACAGAATCACAGAACATTAGGGATTAGAAGGGACTTTGAAAGATCATCTAGTCCAATCCCTCCAGCTACAGCAGGACCACATCAATGCATTGCAAGAGCCTGTTGGACTGAGCATGTTTTGCTATGTGGGCTTTCCAGCAAATATCGGGGTGATTGAAGTCACCCATAGGTGCTAAGGACTGTGATCTAGAGCTACTTCTTCAGCTCTGTACTTTATAAAGCATAGAAAAGATGGTTTACCCATCTTAAAATACCTACTTACGCTGCATAGAGTGGCGTTAGGCTTATGGTCTGTCTCTTTGTAGTTCAGACTGGTCTTTTCTCAATTGCTATGGATCTCATGTTAGCTCTTCAATTACAGATTTCAGGGAATTGAGGTTTATCTTTGAATGTGACTCAGCAGTTCATGAATACATAAACCTTGTCAGAACAGCTGGAGCGTATCTCTTACCTGCTCCGTGGGATGTGCTAAATAATGTGTTAAAGGGTGTCTCCAATGCAGTAAAAATCAGACCTTGGAAGTGCTGCTTGGCTGACAAATTGTTAAGTCATTAAGGCAGAATTTGGTGTAGGAATGCTTTAGAAAGGATCCAGTCTTCTGAAGTCAAGCAGAACTCTGTCTTGAGCTGAATTCTTTCCAATTTGGAAAGGTTTTATTTAATGGAAAGTTAAAGAACAGCTGAATTGAGAACATTTCACAAGGAGATGTTCTAACATTTCACGAGTTGTTTTGACGTTGTTTGACAGCGTCTTTCCCTTCCCCAGTGAAATTTCAGCGGAGTTGACACAAGAGGCTGCTTGTACTTATCCAGCAGCTGAATCCTGAATTGCCGTGGCTTAAAGCCAAGCTTCAACGGCTCCACTGCCATCCAGACTTCAGATGGCTGCAATTAAGTCCACACTTCTTTCATTTGTACAAGAGAAATTTGTACAAGTGTCACTGGCAGCTGTCAGACAGATCCGTATATAAGACACTCCGAGCGATTTCTGCAACCTACCAGAGGCATCAAAAATGAACTTGTTCTGAATTATGAACCTCTTCCAGTCACAAGCTCTGATAGCTCCACAGAAATGGCTCTAAGTGTAGGTGAAGGCAGGATTAAGAATTCTTCTGCAGAAACTGTCCCACTGAAAACTTGTCTTTTGCATAGTTTATAGCTTTTCTGCTGCGAGAACCTTTGCTCTTGAGGGTGAAGGACGACACAGAATAGCTGCCACGGCAGCTCACAGTTTGGCCGGGGTAACTAACACACCTACCACTGCCATCTCTCTGCAAAAAGGAGACTAACTTCTGCCTTCCGGCATCACCAGCACCACTAGTGTTGGTAGTACCACCGCCACGGAGCTTTTCAAAAATCAGGTTAAAAATCTCTTTGTGAAATCAGTGATGTAAATTGGACTGAGCTCTCCCTCAAAACCTGGGAATACAACATCTGTACCCTTAACAGGCTGTGCTTCTCTTTCTGTGGGTTCCCAGTCTGTGAGTCAAGAAGGTTTTCTCCAGTAGGAGAGGGCATGGCAAGCACAGCAAAGACAAAGAGACGGTAAATGTCTATAAATAGGTGAAGACTGGGTGTAAGGAGGATGGAGCCAGGCTCTACTCAGTGCCATCTAGTGATAGCACAAGGGGCAATGGGTGTGAGCTGGAACAGAGGAGGTTCCACGTCAATATGAGAAGGAACTTCTTCCCAGTGAGGGTGACGGAGCACTGGAAGGGGCTGCCCAGGGGAGTTGTGGAGTCTCCTTCT
>JAOXOE010000001.1:114229935-114257462 GCA_028565055.1 Phoeniculus purpureus
TCCCTGGGGGTAGTTAGAGGACATGTAGGTGTTCTACTTAGGGACATCATTTAGTAGTGACATGGCAGTGCTGGTTAATGGTTGAACTTGGTCTTAAAGGTCTTTTCCAACCAAACGGATTCTGTGATTCTGTGAGTCTGTGATTCCCAAATATCTGATTCCACAGAGCACAAAGCCTCATGTCCTTACTAGTTCTTCTTTTTCATTTAAATTTGTATGTCATAAAGTCCAAATTGGTCTCAGCATATTTAGTCTCTGGTCTTTTCATGATGTATTACGTTCATCTTTCAAATCAGAATCATGTAAACTGCTTTCACACTAAGGAAACTGTATTTAATTGCAGCATTTCATGTTATTTCTGACCAGGAACATTCCCTATACCACTAATGAAATTACTGACCTCAATGGCCGATGTTTGACCTTCTTTATATGTCAAACATAACCTAAGAGTTAAGAATTTGACAACCCTTTCCTGCTTTTGGTAGAAGAACTAGGTAAAATATGAAAGCAAAAGCTTAGTATAACCTAAAGAAACTGTCCTGGGAGTGTGTCAGATATGATACCAGAATGCTGTAGACTCTTCAAAGTCTCTGTCAGTCACTGGGTCTGGATACAGGGATGATTAGAACAGTATTTCTCATCTTGCCAAAGAACACACTAGCAACTTCGCATTTTCACTTTGAAACATTGTCAGCAGCCTGCAGCTGTCACTTAAAAGATGTTCAAGCAAGTTTACTTCTACAGATGCAGCACAATGATCCATCCAAGGCAAGAAGCAGTTTTAAGATAAATCTTCCTAAAAGGAGCTGTTGTTTAAATCCACTGACAAAAGCATACCAGACTGAACATCTGAACTACTATCTCCAGCTACTCCTCTCTGTTGTATCCTTCTCAGCACTGTCAGTTGCATTAAATCTTTAACTACTGACATCTTGCTCTCCATAGCCTTGATGAGTTTAGAAAATTAAGTTGAAAAGTCAGTTAAACAGCATCATTTGACTGTCTGTTAATGGCTACTTTACTGGCACTTGAGTGTACTAAATGAGAATGAAAAGATCATAGAATCACAGAATCATAGAATCATTAAGGATTGGAAGGGACCTCGAAAGATCATCTAGTCCAATCCCTCCTCCACAGCAGGATCACCTAGACCAAGCCACACAGGAACATATCCAGGCGGGTTTTAGCCCTATGTACCTCCACTGCTGGGAGGGACTTGACAAAATAAAGGCCAGTTGCATGCAAGAACCTGTGAACCTGAACCTAAGATTTCAAAAGACGACTGATGACAATTTCTTTATACTGTTAGGAGAATCAGTATCTCTTGCAATAGATCTTCTGCTTTAATCATGTCGCAGAATGCCTTGCAGCTAGCTCTCACTTCACCTCAACATGCAAAGAGCTCTCCAAGGATAAAATGAAATTTCATCACTAGTGCCAAAGGTCTTCAATGACAAAAGACCATTCTCAGCTCATACTTCACAACTGGGCTGCTCGCTGCCCTTTTTGAGTCATGCCGCGTCTTTAAACTAGAGTTTAGCTCCCAGGCCTCCCTATCAGATAAAAAACAGCTCAGTGATGCTATTTGTCCTAAAAGATTTTGACTGCAAACCAACATTTTCTGATATTGTTGGAAAAAAATAACCAAAACAATCATCAGATCTGACATGGACAGTAAACTGTTCAAAAATATGCAAAAATCCACACTATCTTTTGAAACAAAACACATGTAGGCACTTCTGTAGATGATACATCCAGGATACTATCTGATATGAGGTGTTTTTTCCTTGAGAACACTTCAAAATAGAAGGGCCAAAAATGTAATAACAAATGGAGTTAGCTGAATTACAGTGGTGTCCATTGTCACCTTCTGAAGTGGGAAACAGCCAAAGATGGGATTTCATTTTACCCCTTCCTTTCCTTTTAACAGAACAATTTTGAGCTCTAGGAATCCGAAATCACAGTTACAAACATATTGAAAAGATGTTTCAAGAAGGCCTTCTTACATAGAGAATCCATGAGGTAAAATTTACATCTTGGACTTCTTAAAACAGCAGCTCAATCTCTGCAATTTCCTCTTCAATCAGCAAGGTAGATTACTATCCTTCCATCTCTTCCACACAAATACAGTTCTTCATTCCATACCTTCAGATACACGTTATCAGACATCTCTAATCCAATTAATCAGTAGATTATAAGAGCCAGCAATCTATATGCACCAAGAGGAAACTACATCCAATGTTAGAACACCTCATGGAGAAGGTCACCTCCTTGCCTCTGCACTGTCCCCTATTTCACTCAGCTGTCTCACAGTTAGCATAAATGACACTGACCTTAGGTGTGAAATCACTGAATGGAACACACAAACTACATGGAGACAGCCAGTGCACTACAGAGAGGCCAAGAAATACTTTAGTGCCACAGGGACACACACAAGTTGCCTATTAACTTTTCCCTTTTATTCCTATTTTATTTTTCCTTCTAAATAAAAGAAACAAGAACTGCAAATGAGTTTGTCAAAAAGGATTGGAAGTAAAAAACAAAATAAATCTTGGAAAAAAATTTCTATCTAAACTCAATTCCATGTCAAAATTAAAAGTGTTTATTGTAAACTTTTCTGAATCTACAGAGAGACTTTCTCTGCTCATAGTTGAACATGAAGCTACAAGCAAACACAAAGATGCAAGCTAGCAAAGCAGAAATTCTAAGAGAGTTAAAATATTAATAGTACCAGAATGCCATTCTTTGCTCTGACACGCTAAAGATGAAGGAACTGCTAAGAAAACAGAGCCATGTCCTCAGCAATAAAAATCAGCATTTTTCTTAGGATCAGGATGAGAAAGTGTACAGCAGTGAATCAGCGGCAGCAGTCTACAACACGTGCTAAGGCTTAAGACTCCTTGTAAATATACCCATTACATTTGGTACAATAGTACTAAGCATAAAGCACTTTTCCAAGCTGTTATGTCTTTCCTATGCTTGAAGAAGTTCATTTCTCACAAAAATGTCATGCAGAACAAAAATCTATTTAGAACTTTACAGAAAAAAAACCCCTCTATCTCTGAAGCTGTTACTAGTATATTTATTATCATATTTACACATAGGAAGGAATTTTCACATAAATTCCCCCTTTCTTTGGCCAGAAAATAATACTTTTTCACTATTGTTTATGTTGGCAAGAGAGATGACATCTTTCCCACTGAACACAGCCATCAGAAATCACTACTTGTATACCCAAAGTACAGGCAACTATCAAGTGCAGATCTCTAATGTTTTATTATATTGCATCTATGCAATAGAATTGCTAAATTGATTGCCAAAGTGTATGTACACACAACAATACACACATAGACTCATAGAATCATAGAATCATTAGGGATTGGAAAGGACCCCAAAAGATCATCTAGTCCAATCCCCCTGCCACAGCAGGATCACTTACACATGTATCTAGATATACTCATGCTTCCCTTTCTTCCCAGCTCTTGCACGAGTACCTTGCGCAGAGAAACAAACTACCTCATAACTCAAGTTTAATTGATGGCAGACGGATTCATTGTAGGCAAAACACCAATAAAGGGGCTTTTCTAAACAGAATAAGATAGCTGGCACTAAGAACATGAAGAAAGTTTACAGTGCAGGGTTCAAAATTAAACACATGAAAGTACCTATACCTGAACAACTTCACACTATCTACACACAAGCAGACATCATTACAAAGGCACTGAAAGTGTTGAAATAACTTTACAAAGCATCTCAAATTTAGATACTGAAGTAGGTTTAGAATCCACCTTTAATTGCAAAATTTTAAATACTTTTATTTTTTTAATATTTAAATTATTTTATATTCTCCATTTTCTCTTTATAAGTCTACACATTTGAAAACCAAGACACACCTTATAGTATTTTTTCTCCTCAAGCTTTTTCCAAAACAAAATTCTTCAGAGCCTAAGAAAATTATTAGAGCTTTATACAATTCAAATTACAAAAAAAAATCTAGTTCTGTGTTTTATATATTAACATTAGTTCTATTGGCACATAAACAGTCATAAGTTCTTGGCATATGGCAGAAAATGTATTACATTTACTGCAGTCACATGCAACTTTTTGGTTACCCCATAGCAGTTGACCAAAAGAAAAGGAAATAAATACAAGAAAATAAAGTCTAATTTTTTCCACTTGAAAATAGATCGGAGGCAAAAAACGAAGCTTTTTATGTATAGTGATCACTCTCAGTCAACAGAGCATCACTTTTTTAGACCATAAGATAAAGTAAATCACAGTGAGGGTAATGGAGCACTGGAACAGGCTGCCCAGGGGGGTTGTGGAGTCTCCTTCTCTGGAGACATTTAAAATCCACCTGGATGGGTTCCTGTGTGACTTGGTCTAGGTGATCCTGCTGTGGCAGTGGGATTGGACTAGATGATCTTTCAAGGTCCCTTCCAATCCCTATGAGTCTATGAAATAACAGCCTTACTATCTGACAATCTTTTGCCTTCTTGCTTTTACGTTCAGTGATAATATATTAAAACAATTTCCTTCAAATAACTGATTTAATCTCTAGAGAGGGTGCACATGTTCACTGTGGGCTGAGACTAACTAAACTCTATGCTGTTTCAGGAACTCACATCTCAAAAACCTATTTCGTCATTAAATTCTCCTTTTTTAGTGTGGAAGTATGACAAAAGGATTTGATGTTGACATAATACAAAGCTTTGGAATGAGCCTAAAGTTTTCTGAGGGAGAAATTATAACATGCATTAGTGGAGGAAATATTAATGCATTTTAACATTAACCATCATGTGAGTGTCACTATGAGTTCTGTTTCACAGTGTTGGGTTATCAAGTGTGTAAACACCCTTAGTCTAATTGCTTACAGGTATCTCTACACATCCTAGCCCCTGGTTGGTTTATAGATTAAAGTACACTGCCTTGCCATTAAATTAAAAAATCAATAGATTTCTTGAAAGCTAAACAGCTATTTCATATTTTTTACAGGTTTCAATTACATTTGAAGTTCAAAAAAGGAAAAAACAGGTCACACTTTGTCATATCACAAAATCAAACACACACAACTCCTCCTTCCTTCTCAATTTAAAATATCCTTATTAATTTGATGCAATATTTGAAACCAATAATTGTTAACAGAAGCACACAAACCCCATTACACAGTGGGGACAAACACATCCTCCTTTCTTTACGCAGCACAAGGGAATACAAAGTTGGTAGGACTTGCAGGGCAAAAACCAAAACATTTCAAGGAGAAATGTAAGTTCCAAGAGAAGTCCACAAATTGCACAGGCCACATAGACCCAATACTCAAATCAGAGACATTATCACTCACAGCTCACCCTGTCACAGAATTTTTCCAGAAAGCATCACTAAACCCAACTCAAGACACAGCATGAAAAGTTGCCAACACCCCCAAATCTCACTGGAGCATCCTCCTCAAAGTGGCTGGAGAGTGAAGAACCTGCTCACCTGCACCGGTGGTGCCCAGCCACGGGCACAGACGCACTCTGCCCACCACTCTCCCGGGGTGCCCTGCGGCTTGGCTGGGGATTTGTGAGGGCTCTTCCGCACAGTGTCCCACAAATGGACAAACTTGCTCCTGCTCTGGCTGGCACCCCCAGATCCCCACGACTGGAGCACCGGAGGAAGCTGGTGCCAGCGACAGGCGCATTGGGCATCTCCCGCTGCAGGAGGGGGGATGTTCTTGCCGCCCTCCGCCCCGACGGGCCCCCGGCCGCGCTGTCGGGGCAGGTGTCCGTGCATGGTACACCCGGGGCTTCCTCTGCCCAGGAAGCATCAACTCGCTTCTCCTCCCCGACGCGAGGTCCTGATGCCGGGGCAGAGCGTGAGCTGCTGCCCGGCAGCTTCGTGTCAGCACCAAGCTCCACTCGCGCAGCGACTTGACAGCATCCCCGCTGCAGGCAGAAGCAATCAATGCTCTGCGGGGCTGGGACGCCTGCCTGCATCTCTTTCTGGATGACAAACCACGGGAGGAGGGGAAATAAAACCCACAACAACCCAGCAAACCGAACAAAAACCCACAATCCTTCAATTTTCAGGAAGATTTAGTATTTCTCTAGCTGACCCTGACACAACTTGCAGGCACCCTGCTGAAGCAGTTAGAAATACAACTTTACAAGCAAAGCGCTTTCTTGTGGAAAGAGCATTTAGACTACTGAAAAAGATGCCCCTCTGCCAATGATCTAAACAGATGCACGTGTGTTCATTTCCTTGCATGCCTGAAAAGACCTTGTCAACAAAAATTGTATCAGAAGATACAAATGACAAGGTCAGGAAGAAGCTTAGCTACTCTAAATGCTAAACCATAGCATAAACTTTGGTACCTCCTAATGCGAATAAACATAGAGGGGAAAGAAAGCAATCATAAGGCACCTAGGAAATCTCTATGGAACACCATTAACAAATCTCCAGCAGCTTATAGATGTGAATAATATCATACATTACATAAGGTATTAAAGGTATTAAAGGTACATAAGGTATTAAAAATGATGATTGATGTAATCATCTCTTTGATTCACTTCTCACAAATTCTTTGGCGCTTGCCAAGAACCTTCTGTACAGATTTTTTGGTAAATTCCCTCTTGGATTTTTCTTACTAATACAATTATTTTCTTTAAAATTCCCTGCTATCTTTATTTGCAAGTATACTGTTTCTTTCTTTACATAAAAGTGTGAGGACTGTAAGGTGTATAAAATCTGGGCTGATTGCCTCAAGCAACTGGAGAGGTTCAGGAATATGCTCCAGTCTCAGGTAATGAAGTCTTTAGTCCCTTAAGACTCAGTGGAAGCTGGATCCTTACACATGTATGCTTTTTTGAGATTTTCTTTTAACTTAAGTGTGTCTTGGGTACTTTTAACCCTAGAAAATTACCACCTGATTGTTAGAAACAAATACAGGACTGCATCACAGAATCCTTTAATGTCCAGTGTTGTCCAACTGGGATTTAAGTACAGAGAAATTAAACAGAATTCCAAAGTGCTGTGCATAGTTTTACCATTCCAAAGTCTAAAGCAAATTTACTTTAAAGGATTTCAAAGACAAAGAGACAACTGTGACCACCTAAAAATAGACTTTTAAATGAGATCAATGAATTTTTACAAGTGCTTTTGTGCAACATGACTTGATATGATTATTTAATTCCTCCTAAATGAATAATGTAAAAATCCTCAAAGCTCAGACGTTGCCAAAACACATAATGATACAACCTGGCACTAACTCTGACAATGCTGTAACCACAGAGAAAATATTTTGACAGCATTGTAATTCAAATCCACACATGTGAGACTAACATCAGTTCTTGCTGTATGCTCATTCAAGGTGTTTATGCCAGACTATACTACAATCATATTACAATCCAAGATGTATTCAGAACTTTGCTGAAAACTTGAAATCACACACCTGGCTGTGTTCTCTCACGTAACAAGTGCCCAACTGCAAGCACTCTCATAGATTTGCATAGTTATAGACACTTCAGTTTGAAAAACAAATATCTATGCACTTCTGAACTGCAGGTGTAGATATGGAATCCAGCACTTAAAAACCTGAGCTATGACATTCTACAAGCTAATCACTACTATATTTAAAGTAAGTGTAAAGATACATGATTGAATCCATGTTTTTGCAATTTTACTCAAGCATAAGAAGTAAAGGTGCGTGAGCTGTCCAGAAAGCTGCATTACTCTAGCACTCAAGGGTAACTCAATCCTGAGCACCTTGTCTGCCACAATATAACCTAAATCATTAATGCATCATTTCCAGCAGGACTACCTCTATGTAAATAATATAACTATATGACCATTAGTTGACACTATAAAACATACACAGGATAATGGCATGTATTTGTATGCCATAGACATATTTAAAGACAACACACTAACAAAGGCCAATTCAGATTTCCTTTTCATCCTCACATACCTGTATTAGTAGTGTTCATCAGCATAAGACCATCAGCTTTATTGTCACATACTGAGCTGCACAGTTCAATCCAGAAAACATTGATGCTATTTCAGCTTTCTCAAATGACAGTCCAAACAAAAAAAACCCCAAAACTCTAGTTTAATTATGCCTTTCAAAGCTATTTGGAGGAATAACTGCAGAAGTGAAAAAAAAGTTCATCTATAAATTTCAAAAGATGATCTTTTGAGGTTCTTTCCAATCCCTAACGTTCTGTGATTCTGTGAAAAAAGCAAGGCAAACAACAGCTACAGCATGGTTGGGGAGTGGAAAGAATCCCCATATTCTCTGGTCAGGCACATCTACACTAATAATATGGGGTAAACCAGTACCAGAGCACTAAGATACCTACCACAAAGCCCCATAATCTTATATTTTAAAGCAGTGGCTGACCTTTTAGCAACTTTACTACACCCCACCTGAACAATGCAGAACTGCAAAGGCATCGCATCCTTTCACCTGCAGTGTTTATTTTAATATAATATATTAAAATGCTATATTTGAAATGGCCTCATCACTACGTGGAAAAAAACCTTCTTCTAAAGAGTTTGGCACCACTGCACTTCCCCTGACCCTACACAACACTTCTAGGATATTTGCTACTTAGGAAATCCATAAATACAGAAATTCCTATTAATAACTGATGGAATTGTCTGCCTTTTTAAAAGAATAAGTTTGTCACTGCCTATGTGAGACAAAATACGGGATGCACATGTCTGACTAATTGCTGGAAAACACGACAAGATGGATTTAAAACATAATGCAATTTCATCAGCTGTAATCGAACCATTGTTCTAAACAGGATGGCACACACTTCTGGATGAACTTGGATTAACAAACGGCTCAAATCCACATGCCTAACTATCCTCCTAATTTGATAACAACTGGTGCACAAATCAAAACCAAATATTGTACAGTACACTGTGTGAACTGTGTTTGACCTGATAATGTTGTGGAAAAAATCTCACTAATTTTCTTTTCATAATATTAAGCATGACAAAATTGAGCAAATAGATTTAGCTGATACTCTACCAGCACAAATAACTGTAACTGGATTACAGTAATGTTGGACATACAACAAAAATAAACACTGAGAAGAATTTGCTTCGGGCAAAAATGTGCATATGGGAAACAAAAAGTGCATATGGTAAACGAAAATTATTAATAGAGTTTCTGAAAGGGTAGCTAGAAGCATGGGCAAAGATGATTTAGATGTAGTAACAGATTTTTCCCTCCAACTAAGAACACAATATTACACAACCACATCAAATACAAAGTAGGAGTACTAAATGTCAAGTGGACCAGCTTATTTAACGGTCCTAAAATGTCTACAAATACTTCTCTATCAAGAAAAATAATGAGAACAATTATTAACATGATATCAAGGCTACTGAAATAAGTCAAATGCAATTTTCTTGCAACTGTTTGGTTTTTGTTTGGTGAAAAGCAATTATGGTTACATAGAAATAACAGCATTAGTGGTGACACAGACTAGAAGGAATGGTGCTGATTAGTCTGAGATTAGGCCATAAGCCAAATGATCTGGCAAAACTCACTGTCATCACAGGGCACCTAGGAAGTATTTGGTACCTTGATTGATTTCCACAACTGTGCTATATGGAAAATGAAAAAAATAAGGCTTCATTTAATGAAACCAAAACATGAAGGGTGGGGAAGGTCACATTTGAAATAAAGCAGCTCAGCTTCTATTTCAGACCTGCCTACTCCTCTCTTTCTCCAGGTTGCTACAATACCAACAATGAAACCCTTCTGAGAAAAAAAAAAAATGAAATAAAAGGTAGTTATTTAAAAATTTCAATATTAAGGAAATTCTATTGCAAGTCTGTCGATGCTCTTTAAGAATAATATTTTGCTTACTTAAAAAACTTGTATGATCCCCACAGCCTTTAAACAAAAGGATGAGTCTCAGGCTTTGAAGTTCTACACACAAATATCAGCATAGCATTGAGACACAGCTCCCTACACAACAGATCTGCCTGTATGATCAAAGGCATGTTCTCTTGATTTTTATGAGGGGGTAGAAAAGCTTAAGGATTATAAATGCAAACATACCAGTTCTCAGTGTTAGCTGCATGTCCTAGGATTAAAACAAAGGACAATCATTTAGAAATCAAGATACAATCACAAAGAAAAATGACAAGGCTTTGGAAGAGAACTATATCAACAGAAGAAAACAACCCTCAGCTGGGAATATTAAGTCAAAGTCAATCACGTCAAAGCTAGTGGAGAACAGAGCAGCAGGTTTACCAATCTCACATCCAAGTGAATCAAAGACTCATAAAATTGCAGTGGAAAGACTGAAATACAAGAGCATTTTCATTTCAAAACAGAAACATCTTTTACAGGACCTATTGTTTTCAGACAGAGGTGTGCAACAGCTTGTGGAGTTCTCTCCTCTGGAGAATTCTGTGCACTTTATTTCAGTACTTCAGCTTAAACTACATTCATATAAAGCCATTAGGCAAAAAAATTTAGATGGAACTGAAAAAAAATCTGTTTAGAAGACAGATTAAATGCAGAGGATAGAGAGGACCTAAAGAGTTGCTGTAACATCACTGTCACAATATGGGAAATACTCACTAGCAACTGTTTTACATGTGCTGTTCAGAAGAAACAGAGACAGGTTCAAGGTATTCCCAAAATCCTTAAATACAGACTGCAATTTTGCCTATTTCTTTTGCTTGAGTAACTTTGGCCAGGTAGTTTGTGAACAAGCAGTGTCCCTCAGGGCTCAATTTTGGGATCAGTCTTAACATCTTAATATTAATGACCGGGATGAGGGCATCAAATGCACCCTCAGTAAATTCGCAGATGAGACGAAATTGAGTAGGAGACTCAGTCTGCTTGAAGGCAGAGAGGTGCTGCTGAGGGATTTTGACAGACTGGAGCAATGGGCTGAGGCCAGTGGGATGAGGTTTAACAAAGTCAAGTGCTGGATCATGCACTTTGGTCACAACAACCCCAGCAGCTACAGGCTGGGGTGAAGAGTGGCTAGAGAGCTGCCTGGTGGAAAAGGACCTGGCAGTGTTGGTTGATAGCCACCTGGACAGGAGCCAGCAGGGTGCCTATGTGGCCAAGAGGGCAAATGACATCCTGGCCTGGATCAGGAGCAGTGTAACCAGCAGGAGTAGGGAGGTGATGGTGACCCTGTACTCTGCACTGGTGAGACCACACCTTGAGTACTGGGTCCAGTTTTGGGTGCCACAGTATAAGAAGGACACTGAGGGACCAGAGTGGGACCAGAGATAGGCAGTGAGGCTGGGGAGAGGTCTGGAAAACAGGCCCTATGGAGAGTGGCTGAGGGAACTAGGGTTATTTAGTCTAGAGAAGAGGAGGCTGAGAGGAGACCTCCTTGCTCTCTACAGCTACCTAAAAAGAGGTTGTAATGTGGATGGTGCTGGTTTCTTCTCCCAAATTACTAATGATAGGATGAGAGGAAATGACCTCAAGTTGCATCAGGATTGGATCTTACAAAGAAGTTCTTTCCTGAGAGAGTGGTTTGGCACTGGAACAGGCTGCCCTGGGTGGTGGTGGAGTCTCCATCCCTTGAGGTGTTTAAAAAGTGAGTAGATAGAGGCCACGTTACAGGGGTTAGGAAGATGTTGGGATGAGGGCTGAACTCGATGAGCCTGGAGGTCCTTTCCAGCCATAATAATTTTATGATTCTAAGCACTGCTGAGTCCCTTTAATAACTGTTTGTTTTACAGAGTCTAACACTAGCAAATTGGCGTATTTAAGACCACTTTTCCAATTTTTTAGGAATTACATGTCAGTATCATCCTAACACTCCAACATTCTTTGGCATGTAATAAAAAAACAATATAAAGAAATGTATTTACATTTATAGATAGTATTTACTTAACATTCTATATCAGATGTCACTCACACAAAGATAGTATCTTAAACTATTCTTATTTGCTTCTGCATTAAAATAAGAATACAACAACATGTTATTTATGACAGATTATTTTTACTGTGAAGAGGAATTCAACTACACTGGTCCCTGTACAGGTAGTAACGTAATCAGTAAAAACATACTAGAATATCGTACTAGATAACCATAGAATAAATTGATCAGGAGATTATTAGAGTCAGATTACATTATAGATACATCCATACATTGCATAAAGGAGGAGGATAATATAATGACGGTAGAATTTTTGCAGGAGTATATTTTTATTCCAATTCATGTAGCTGATAAAGAATGTCTATTAGCTAACTCAGGGAGTCTTCCTTAGTAGTGCCTGCTATTGCATCTTCTTTCCAATCAATTGCTTCCCATTAACGTTAATTTGAAACAACTTCATTCAAATTTATTAGCAATTAGAAATTGTTTCATTCCTATGAAGCTAATTGTGTTATGTTCATAAACTGCAACATCTTTAGAGACTTTGACACAGTTTGGGCACTGTCATTCTGAGCCAACTGTGAGATTTCACTGCAGATGAGTGGAGAGCAGAGAGATGTGATCACATGGCACAGCCAGAAAAGATGTTTAATAGCACACATTATCAAGAATTAAAGTTCCTAAGCTCCTTCTTCAGCCTTTAACAAAAACTAAAACAAAACACTTGTTTTAAGTGACTAAAGGAATTTTCACTGCAGAAGAAAAGCCATTTGAGTGGAACTGAATCGTTATTAAAAGAATAATGAATATGCATCAGGTTTCTTTGTAATCCATGCCTGGCCACCCCTGAGATTTCATTTGAAAACAATGTCTGAAGAGATTTCCCAATCAGAAATATCAATGTGTATTTGTAAAGGAATGACATACATATCTACGTGGTGTGGAATTATATGACAAGGACAGTACTTTAATCATGAAAGGGAGGTACAGAAGCAAGATGAACCCTTGATGGCTTTATACCGATAAGAACTTTTGCCATAAACAAAGTCACTCTAGATAAAAGAGGTTTGTATACATTTTAGGTATTTTTTTCTTAATATCTCTCTTCATCATGATGATGATGGCATTATTTAAGCACCTTTATCTTTATGTCATAGCTGCACAAAGTGACCTCAAGGGCTTGGGCCAATTGCTCTTTGCTTTGGTACAAATAGAAGGTATTTACTTAACTGCAGGACTAACAGGATGAAGTTCTAGAATGTGTGTTATACAATAGATCACACTATATAATAACAATCATCTTGCTAACTCTATTATGAATCAATCTGAACCAACGGCTGAGATAAAAAGGAGTTTCTCTGTATTAGTGGATGCAAAGGCCGTTTGCTACCCATAGCTACTTGTTTTCATGAAGAGAAGAAAATTTAAAATGTATTCCCAGAATGACACTTTGGAAGAAGATCTCCAAGATACAACAGGCGAGGGACAACCTGTGCCATCTACAGCTGCACTGGTTAAAGCAAGAGGAAACACGGTGATACATTCATTTAAATTGTGATGATTACTCTTATTTTCATAAAAGCATCTAGGAGGACAGTAAACCTTCAGTAAAAAAGTCACAACTACTCTTGGAACCACTTGCTACCAGAAGAAAACAATGAGGGCTATGTAACAGTGTCACATGGAAAACACATTAGCTTGTGAAGATAGAAAAGGACATCATATATTGTCAAATAGGAAACTAATTGTATATCATTAAACCAAATCTGGCCTACTTCTGCACTGGATAGAAATCTCTGGCATTTTGTTCTCCTGTGTGCTGGTAAACAGGACTAGAAGAGTAAAGGCCAGAAGAAATGAGCAGCCTGATACTGAAGCCACAACAATCTTTAGATTTCATAGAACTATGGTCTATAGTCCTAAGTGAGACATCTGAGCAAATCAAAGAACAGCTGAAGAGTGATATGCTGAAACATAGGTAGTAATCTGTAGCGTAAAGTTTTCATTCTGCTTTGCATCACGTACCGAAACAAATTCTAACATTTAGCTGGAAATGCTATTTGACTGAAGAGTCAAATAGCCCTTGCTCTGAGAAACATTTGCCTGAGTTATTTTCAACTTTCATCTCCTTTTTCTCAACAATATTCTTCTATTCTCTATTTTACTGTATCATTTATTTCTTCTCAGTAACCATTACTTTGAAACAAAATACTGCCATAGCTCACATGGTTTTTTAACTGTTAATCTAGTTTGTTAAATTATAAGTCAGTTCTTCCATCCTATAACATTTTACTCTTTTACTTAAACTTCATTGAGTCTAAAGACAATTATAGTTTTTCAGGTTTATGTGACAGCTACCTGTTAGTGTCAGGTCAGTGAACAGTGTGGGATGAAAAAACCCAGCCCCTGGGACAGCATTAAAGCAAGTTTATGAAAACAGTCAATGTGTGTGAACAGTTCTTGCAAGAAAGTTCTTGGCAAACCGTATTAATTACTTTAATATCCTGGAGTACATATCCAAACACAGTGTGACATTTAGATACTGAAAGAATAATGCAGAGAAAAAGCAGTCTCAAGACAATACACACAATATTATTACTGTAAGGTGCATTATTTCCGAATTATCTGAGATGATTTATTAAGCCAACATGAAAATCAAGAATCTTTGTTCTCCAAAATCAGGTACTTTCTATTCTGAAAGATCTTACCTAAAAGCGTTCAGAGAAAAGACAAAAATGCAAACCCAAACACATGCCGAACCACCTTGGTATCTCAGAATCACAGAATCACACAACATCAGGGTTTGGAAGGGATCTCAAAAGATCATCTAGTCAAATCCCTCTGCCAGAGCAGGATCACCTAGACTGAGTCTCACAGGAATATGTCCAGGTGGGTTCTGAAATCTGTCTCTAATGTTTCATAATGCAATATTTTAAATGCCTTTCAAGACCCCAAACCAACATTTTGTCTCTAACTTCCAATTACTCAATAGCACTTGAATATTTTTCAAAAACTTTTGAAGTGTGGAAATACTCCAGCTACTGTCAATGGCAATCAAATATCCACAAAACACTTTCTCAACAAGGTTCCATCCATCTGTGTTACAGGACTTTATCAAGAATCACTTCACGATGCGGTATTTGCTTCTCCACTGACTACAAAGAAGTTTACATGACAAACTCCCGGAATGATATTTATGTTACTGGCACCTATGTTTAGTTCCTTGATGTCTATAAGGACCTAATGTCTGAATTTTATCTATCAATGGAATGTTGTCTACAGGTCAATGAAATATGAAGTAGTACAATAACTGATTGCAGTACATAAAATCCAATAATTTATTGAGGAACCTCGGTCATCTAAGAGTCCAGAGCTTATTTTCCAAAAGACTCAAAGTAGTGGGAAATTAAATCAATTAATCATATATTACTTTTATATAGAGGACAAGCTAAGATGGTAGAGTTCATCATACCCTCAGTGATGACCAGCTGGACTCTTTCAAGGATATCCTCTGACTAGACAGATAAATACATAGATAAACCCCATACTTCAAACACACCTGTAAAACAATATACATATTTCTGATCTTAATATATACAAATATTTAAATTACATTTTTAATTTCTTATGAAGACTAAGAGTCAACCACTTCACACACTATGGGCTGATCTAATGAGTCAGTAAGCTTCTCCTGCAACTTTACAGCTATTTGTAGTTTAGGTTAATTCACCTAATTTTGCACTCTCATCCAATCTTTCTGCCTTTCCAGGTTTCTTATATGTTTTTACAATGTTTTCAACCACTTCAAGCAGTGTAAAGGCAGACTTCCTGGTCTATAATTCTTTGAATTTTCAGTTCCTTCCTAGACTAAAACCACATAGTCCCAGCTGTATGCAACTATTAATTTAATAACATTCCTCTTGTATAGCACTGACTTTAGACAGATTCCTTGACGTCTTCCCTGTGGAGAAAAAAAAAAGCCTGCAACGTTTCTGTACAGTAGAAAAAGAAGCTAATTAGATTTTGAAAGTAATGTTACAACTGTCAGTGGCCACTTTGTTTACATTTTACTCACTGCTTAACTCTTTCCAGTGGCTATAATTTTTGCTATGCGGTGTAACTGTAATACTGTCCTATGCTACAGAATTTCTTACACTATTTTGATGCAGGTTCACTACTTTCTGTTCAGTTTGTTTTCAATAAGATCATGTTATAGCATTCCTATGCAGATGACAGCTCCTGATCACAGATTTTCTTCTTTCTACTAGATTTCCTAGAATTATGATGCTCTAACACCTTCATTTATACAAAGGATTACAGCATATCCATATAAGTAATTTATATGTACAGATTACTTGCATTACAAAAATGAAATAAATTACATGTCTCAAAAAGCAAAAATATGGAAATAAACGTAGTAAAAAATTAGAACTGAAAAGAAATGCTCCTCTAAAGTGTATTGTTAACTCGGGTAACTTGTCGTCTATAAATAAATCAAAAGCTATTTGTTCAGTCTTGGTAGCAGCTATAATTATAGGTTTTTAATAATGTACATACAACTATAGTCCAGGACATGGAAATACATAAATAAGCAGAGAAATGAAAAATACCTAAATAAATAAATAATAAATAGAAATCAACTCAATAATTCAAATAAAAATAAATAATGTTATTAGTCAATAACTCTGGAAAAGTGAGCTATACTCTCCCTGATTTTTTGTCTCGCTACTACAACCACAGAGCACTAGTCTTAATTAAACAGCAAATCTGCAATTATACAAAAAGTCATCATTACCGAAGTGTATTTTTAAAAAGTTGAGAGAAACATGATGACACATTCATGACACATTCTTCTGCTATTTCAATCAAATATAATTTTGTTCTCTCGAGACTAATGACTGATTAGTGAATTGCTTTTATGCTAAAAGAACTGTTTCTAAATATGTACTTAAATAGCTATAATGATTGCAAAAGAATTATAACAGGAAAAGGGAGCATACACCAACAACGTTTCAGGTTTTTTTCAGCCCATATATGCATTGACTTGTGAGGGCAAGACAAAAAGTTTTCAAAGAAAAGTTCAATGAAAAATTGTCACTGAAAAAAGGAAATAATTATTTGCACCCTCTACAGTTCAGTGCTGCTCCGAAAATAATTTTGAAGAGTGAATCGGACAAGACAGTGTTATTTACAAATAAAAACATCAAGTTTTAAAAACATCTAGTCCAACCTTTGACCCAGCACTGACCGGTCATTCCCTAAACCATGTTCCTCAGCACTATGTCTATCTGCCTTTTATATATCTCCAGGGACAGTTACTGTGCCACTGCCTTGGGCAGCCTGTACCAATGTTGAACGCTTTCAGTGAAGAAATTCTTCCTAATATCCAGACTAAACCTCCCCTGGCATAGCTTGCAACCATTTCCTTTGGTCCTACTGCTTGCCACCAAAGAGAAGAGGATGTCCCCCTGCTCTCTCCAACCTCCTTTCAAGAAATTATAGAGAATATGAAGGTCTCCCCACAGCCTCCTTTTCTGTAGGCTAAACATTCACAGTTTCCTTAACCACTCCTCACATGACTTGTGCTCTAGACCCCTCATGAACACTGTTGCCCTCCTCTGGAGACACTTCACCACTTCAGTATCCTTGTAGTAAGGGGCCTAAAGTGCAGCCTCACTACTACTAAGTACAGGGGATGATCATATCCCTGCACCTGCTGGCCACACTATTTCTAGTACAAGCCAGGATGCCTTGGTCTTCTTGGCCACCTGGGCACACTGCTGTCTCACATTCAGGTGACTGACAATCAATAACCCTAGGTCCTTTTCTGACATGCAGCTTTCCAGCCACACATCCCCAAGCCATGAGGTTGTTATGAGAAACAGGTTGTTGCAGGAATCAGCACCTGGTCTTGTTGAAGCTCATACAATCAACCTTGGCTCATCAATCTAGCCTGTCTACATGCCTTCATAGAGCTTCCATAGCCTCCAGCAGATCAACACACCCACCCATCTTGGTGTCATCAGCAAAGTTACTGAGGGTGCACTCAGTTTCCCCATCCAGATAGTTAATAAGGATATTAAAGAGAGTCAGCCCTAATACTGACTCCTCAGGAACACCACTGGTGACCAGATGCCAGATAGATTTAATTGTGTTCACCACCACTCTTTGGGCCTGGCCATCCCACCAGGGTTTTTCATCCAGTGCTTACCCAAGCCTTCTGACTTATCCAAGCTGTGAAACTTGTTCAAGCCTCTGAAAGAGGATGCTATGGAAAACAGTGTCAAAGGCTGTCCAGGTAGACAATGTCCTCAGCCCTGCCCTCATCCCCTAGGTGGGTTGCCTTGTTGTAGGAGATCTGGTCAGTCAGGCAGATCCTACCTTTCATAAATCCATGCTGACTAGGCAGATTGTCCTGTAAGTGTTGTGATGGCACTCATGATGACCTTCTCCATAAGTTTCCCTGGCACAGATATCAGACTGACAGGCCTGTAGTTCAAAGGATCCTCCTTTCAGCCCTTCTAGTAGACGGACATCACATTTGCTAATCTCTAGCCTATTGGAACCTCCCTGGTTATTTCAGGACAGACATGCATGCTTTTGTGATAAAAATGTTATTCGTGTTAAAAATGGAAAGTTACCCATGGATATTCAGAAAATATTTGCATAGTCTCCTCACAGCCAAAAAATTTCAAAAGCTTTACAAGAATAAAACACTTTATGTATAGCCAGAATTTTGTCAGTAAAATTAAAAACTCAATTATCTACTTATAACCATAGAAATACCTTCTCTATCAAATATCTTCTATGACTTTCACTCATTTTTATTATTCACTTTTCTCTGGACAGAAGGATTTTGTAAAGATCTGTAAGCAGTGTTTTGACACTATATTTGTATTTGCCATCCAAAAGCGATCTACCCACCCAATTAAAATACAGGTTCATACTAAATCAATATTAGAAGTTAATATGTTGCTTTTGCTGAAATAACCAGTCTTCTGCTTCAGCTAATACAAATCACCCATCATGACTCACATTGTATTTGATTTACCTGTTCAAAAAACAGAAAGCAAAATAAAAGCTATATTTACAAAACTACTAGAAGTATGAACTCATTTTTCAAAACAGCTTATGTACTGAGACATTCACCCAAGGCAAGGTTGCCATGGAGTCTAAACGAGCAATTTGAACATACTCTAGATGTAACTCAACAAATTTATCTTGACCTAAAACCAAGTCTTTGCATTCTTAAGAGTACCACAATTCAGCTGAAGTTGTCCTGCATAAACAGATGTTCATAGGCAACATTTATAATACCCTCTGTGCTGAGATGCTTGTTCTTGAAGAATAGTGAATAGAGCATAGCAAAAATACGACCTCAGCATTAGTAGGAGAAGCCTGACCAACATGAACAATAAATGGTTGGGCACATTTCTTTGTTTTGTGTTTGTACACAAACATGTGACTGGCAGTCAATATACAGGATGTGCTACTCTAGTTTTCTTGAGCCTCTCCCTGTGCTATGAACTGCGCTCCCTTTAGAATATTTTCCATTCAGTAACATCTGAAATTAGTAAATGGTTCAAGGGCAGTGAAAAAATGTGTTATGTGTTAGCTCACTAGATATCAAACAAAACATTCTCAGCTCTAGTTGAGCTACTGTCCTTTTCTGATTTACTTAGCAAGTAGATCTCAGCAAGCCCAGGACAGTGCATATATTTTCATGTAGACTCTGCTGCTCTACCACACTCTGGTGAGACTCCACCTAGAGTACCACATCCAGCTCTGGAGAACGCATGAAGGACTTGAACTTGTTGGAATGGATCCAGAAGAGGCCAACAAAAATGTTCAGAGGGATATAGCCACTCTCTTATGATGACGTGTTTACAGAGAAGGCTCTGGTGATCTTACGGAGGCCTTCCCGTACTTAAAGGAGGCTTATAGGAAAGACAGGGACAATCTTTTTAGCAGGGCATGTTGCAACAGGAAAAGGGGTGATGGTTTTAAACTAAAACAAGAGAGGCTAGATATAAGGAAGACATGTTTCACAGTGAGGGTGGTGAAAAACTGGCACAGGTTGCCCACAGATATGGTAGATGGGCCATCCCTGGCAACATTCAGCATCAGGTTGGACAGGGTTCTGAACAACCTGATCTGGTTGGAGATGTCACTGTTCACTGCAGCACCACTGAACTAGATGACTTTGAAGGTCCCTTCCAATCTAAAGCATTCCGCGATTCTATAGTCTCATTTTTAAATCTACAGTCTTGGGGTGATATGAAAGCCCACTTAGCCAATTTATATGTAGAGTTTAATTGATGAGGAAATGCCCCATCTACTTGGGCTTCTAGTATGACAAATGGCTGAATGACACTATGACCAAAACAAAACTGGACTAGGCACTGAACAATGCACCGAACCACACTTGAGCACATATGCACTACTCTGGGCAAAACTAGTGAGAAGATACAGGGAATTAAAGGTCTGTCTCCTTCCACCACGTGCAAATAAACACGCTATTTAAACAGTGAAAAGCAGTTTAGAATCTGGTCCTTCATATTTCTCCATTTCAGTCACATTTCTACTTCTAAAGCCGTATCTCATCAGATTCTAAATTATTCTGATTAATGCAGTTTCCATATTTTACAAGACCTTTTGCGGTTCTGTAGTTATTGATGTTAACCACAAAAAGAATTATTCTCAGTTTTCCAGGTAATGAACCATTGAATTATCCCACGATACTATCTCCCCAGACTCTAAGAATGACTTTTAAAAGATTGTTAGTTACCTCTAATATAGATATGTAAACAGATGTTATATTTGCAGTCTGATTAAGCTTTCTGGAATGATCATTAAAGTCACTTACCCATATGGAACATCATACATACTCACTGTTTAACTGTGTGGGTACAAAGCACATTCCTTGGTCTGAAGAAAATACAGAGTCTGTGCAGCTAAGGAAATATTAGAAATCAGAACTCCTCCATTCTCTTCTAGAAATACTTTAGAATTATATGAATGACTCTTTTTTCAAGGTGTCTATCTCATCTGCACCAGCACAGAGAATGTGTGCAGATAATCAAAAAGATCTTACAGTTACAATAACTAAATCACTCCCCTGACTGCTGGCTTTGCTTCCTCTTCTGCCAAAGTGTTTCTACGTTCTGCTGGAGCAGCCATTTAAAACAACACTATCACATGTGGCCATTGACTATGCCTAATTTCATCACTATTCAGTTTGAAAGCATTTGCTCTAATTTGCAGAAAGATTTAAAAAAAATAAAAGCAGCTGATACCAATATGAATATTATAATGCAGTTTGTGTGCTTTATAAGGCTGAGCAAACCCTGAATTATAAAGCATGGATAAATCCAGCATCCAAGATTAGTCTGAAGGTGGGTTTAGGTTCTAGATTTGGTTTTTATTTGTTTGTTTTCTTTTGTTATTTCTCTGTGCTCTAGTTTGCCCTCCAATTTGTTATCCAAGAGACTGTAATTCTCCTCTCCACTACTGCTTCCCAGCTGGGCTCTCCTTGCCTCTCCCTTTCTTTCCCGGAACCCATTTAGACAGATGGGCTCATACAACCTCTAATGCCCAGTTTCTAAGCTATCCAGACTGAAAATGCAGCTGTGTTAACACACTTCTGCTCCCAAGCTAATGCAGTCTGTTTCTCAGTTTAGATTATTTTTCTGGGGCACAAAAAAAAAGCTCTGTGCTTCCGTTCTTGTGCACAAACACATCGAAGGATGGAGCAGTTGTTACAGCAAAAAGCTGCCTTCATCTTGGAGCTAACCATGCTTAATCCCTGGCAAAACACTACTCATGTACTTTGGTTAGCAGAAGGAGCAGAAAGAACCTTCAGTTTGTCAAAGAAAAATCAGCTTTTTGAAGACATAATAATTACTTCTAGCAAAGACAGAGAGAGACTGTGTGAATTCTGTACTGGAACTCAGCGAAAACTGTTTGTATTTTCAGAAGGACTACCCTTAATTAAGTTCTCTGGCTTTTCTAGAAGAGGAATATCAGGAATATAGTAAAGAATTTCAGGTTTAGTTAGTTATTTTTGAAAATAGATAATCTTTTTACTCCCTAATATTAGTCCATAAATGACTCAATTATTCTGACACTTTGCAAACCAAGAAACAAATTAAGTGATTAATTAGCTTAATACATAGATAGAGAGCACCAAATATTTTAGATTTACATGAAAATTTTCTTAAATATATACAGATTGAAAAGTAATTGCATAGGAAAAAGCAAGCAATTCTAATAGCACTATGCGTTATCAGTTCTCCACACTACACTCAGTTGCGGTAGTTCTGACAGAATGCTTATAACGGCTTTCTCCAGTTAAGTAACTATGTTTTGTACTAAATCTCCAACTTACCATAATCAAACTTTTTCTATGACATAGAACTACAAATGGTTTTTGTTGGAAGGGACCTTATGCAATCCTCATGCCATGGGAAGGAGTACCTTCCATTAGATCATATTGCTCAAAGCCCCAGCCAACCTGAATTTGAACACCTACAGGGAAGGGGCATCCACAGTCTCTTTGTGGCTCTCCAGACTCTCATCACCCTCAGAGCAAAAATATTCTTCCTAATATCTAATTTAAATCTACTCTCAGTTTGAAACAATTACCCCCATACTATCACCCTTTCTCAGTGTCATCCAATGATTAGACAAGGGGCAATGGGTGTAAGCTAGAACACAGAAGGTTCCACATCAATATGAGAATAAACTTCTTCCCAGTGAGGGTGACAGAGCACAGGAACAGGCTGCCCAGGGAGGCTGTGGAGTCTCCTGCTGTCCACACTGTTTCTGAAACAAGCCAGGCTGTTATCCTTCTTGGCCACCTGGGCATACTACTGGCACATCCTCAGCTGGCTGTTGCCCAACACCCCCAGGTTCTTTTCCACTAGGCAGGTTTCCAGCCACTCTTCTCCAATTTTGTAGCTTTGCATTGTGTTTTGACCCCTGTGCAGGATCCCGTATTTGGTCCTATTGAACCTGAATGCACTGATCTCAGCCCGTCAATCCAACCCATCCAGATCACTGTGTAAAACCTCTCTACCCTCAATATCAAACCCAAAGCACAACAATTGCCTGGAACAAGCTTCCTGTGTAATTCTGCATCCAGGTTAAACTCCACTGCAAAAAGTGCACAAAGGCACTGGGAAGCTGACATGATGTTGCTCATGTAAGGAGCAAAGCATTCTGCAGGAGCTACTTTGGGTTGTTTCCCAGTTCTCTGAGACGCAATCCATAAACCTGAGTCCTAGTAGCTTCAGTCAGATTCAGTCTCTCTCATACTAGAGTCCTTGCTATAGGAAACCCTCGAACCTCTGTGCAACCGCAGAAATGTCTTTGCCTGCCTATGTTCAGTGATACTGCATGCAAAACCTAAAGTCCGCAGCTATGCTGTGTGTGTGACAATATACTTTAATACTCCAGGCACCCCAGCAGCCCTGCTTTCAGCAAGGTCCCCTACAGCACTGTCTGCAAGCATCCCTGACACTGGGAACTCAGAGACTTCCTAGCTCCTGTTCTCTCTACAAGTGATGTGGACTTTTGTATAGGTAGAATCAAAGAATTCTGGTAGTAGTAGGTGTTATCTGTTCTACTTTTTTAAGCAATTCTAAGTGCTTTAAAAAGTTCTGTGGGCTACTTGTCAACCCAGACTCAGCGGCTACAAAATCCAAATTGAAAGTCTTATCTACTGCACTTGTAGTACAACAATTTAATTTCCTCATGCTATCAAGCAAGCTTTTACAGAAAAGAAAGTTAAGAATACTTTGAAGTCTAGACTTGTAAACTGAAGTTCTTTCCCTTATTAATAATTAACACCTGATGCAAAATCCATTTTTAGATTGTTTTGATCCCGGTCGATGAATTATGGCAGTTTATTAAGAACAGTTCTATTTACAAAAAGTTCATTTCCATTTAAATTAACCTTATCTAAATGCAGCTTTGATTATTTTTAATGTTAATATACCAATTTTAATATTCCTTATTAATTTGTTTTCTGACCAAACGCATTGGAAAAAGACAGCCTTGAAGTCATTTTCAAAACATAGGATAGAAGAAATAGGAATAATTTTTGCTGAAGTACGTTATCAGACATAATGATTCATTAAGAGAGGTTTCAAATGATTAAAAATATAAAACTTGACATCTTGACATCATACAGTAAATAGTATGGTCTTAGTAAGTAATATTATTTTTGCTGTAAATTTACTTTAAAAGTGACTTCAATGAGTGAATTATCTTTTATGCACCCTCTTCTGAATGGTCCTTTGGAATGTTGTTTTTAGCTGCCAAAAAATGCACAAATATTTGAAGGTTCATACTAGTCTATCAGATTCCTGAAACGGTTTCTGTGAATACACAGAATGCTCTTGTGATAGAAACTTCCAGATTTCAAAGATAACATTCAAAATACAACAATTTTGTCTGTCTAGTTGTGAAAAGAACTACCTGCATAAGCCGACTTGTGTCCCTTAGTTAATGTTCATTGCTCATACAGAAACTCAACCCAGACCAAACCAGATACATTATTAAAATATATTTTCCAGTGACTGCATATGTGAAAAGGTCGCAGTACAAAACACAGCAAATACCACACAGAAAAAAAACCCCTGGTTACATGTTAAGCAAAAACAACCTGCATTTTCCAATGTTGTGCACTTGGCCTAGGAACATGTTTGACAGCTACACCTGGTACAGGAAGAGAAATACTTTCAAAAACAGTTATGAAATGTCTTAAGCAAAGCACTATGGATGGAGACAAGGAGGGCTGAGATTATTGTCCAGTTATTGAGAACAGAGAAAAAAATAGTATCAAATAAAATAAAAACGACAATAAGTGGCCTAAAAATTGCTAGATAAACTCAATAAAATAAATGGGATATGTTAAATGGCAGAGCAATGATGTGTTTTTTGGAGAGCTTTCACTACCATCAATCTCACAATAATTTTCTCCTTTTCTGGATTCAACAATACCAATTGAACCAAGTTGGAGATTCCAATACGTAACGAAGAAAATCTGAAGGAAAAGCACATAGCTGACATCCTGACAACCACTACAAGACTTCCCAGAGTCTCTATCCTTGGAGATTTACGAGACAAGGTTGGACCAAGCCCACAGATGTCTATGAAATCAATATTGCTTCAGCTTTGAACAAGACTGTGGAATATAGTCCTCCCAAGGAGGCCTCCAAAATCTAAACAAAAAAGTATTTAGCTATGAATCTTAAATACCAGTATATGAGTTTTGAACCTTTATGCATGTAACTATGTAGACAGTAATATATAAATATTAAAATACTCTTCATCTATTAAAATACTCTTGACTGAGCTTGCTGCTTTTCTCTAGCTTTTTTCTTTGTCCTTATTATTTCTTTTCTGCAGTATTTTGTACCTGTAGAGATATTTGCCCTTCTATGTTCTTCCCATTGTATTAAACTGATCTGAACTACAAATTCCTGAACTGGATCTCAAATACTTTCTCATTCTTTACCAATTTACTCCATACTGCTTCTACTTTTCGTACTTTTGAGCTTTTTGTATAAGAAAGTTTACCTTTCTGTTGCCCAGTAGTTGTGTGATTCCCTTTTAAAATTTCAAAGATGAAACTATGACCACTGGAGCAGAACATATTTCCAAGTGCTAAGCATCACAGTGAAAACATACTGCAAATAATCTTTGTGTTTTATTTCGATACAGATATTAAGGAGAAATTGAATTTGCTCATAAGGCCAAATTATGCTGCTGGTTTTCCAAGATTAGTATCTAAAAGCTCTTAACCTTCTTGTTCAGCAATAATGAAGTGATATCTGATTAGAAACATGTGCAAAAATAATTGAGTTGAAGGAATGAGTCACACAAAGGTGTAAAATCATCAAACAGAGTCAAGTAATCCTGGTGCCAAATTCTGGCTGAAACCAAGATAGATCCAGCTGTGTTCTGACTTGGCCAGTGTTTGCACAATAGTTTGAATGACTGGAAACTTACAACATGCTTTCCCTTCAACTATGAGAAGGAGTTCTGAGTTCAAAAGGTATTCTTGCAGACAAAGAGAAAGCATTTTGTTATTCCATGCTTTCATAATTCTGATCTGAAATAGCAGGATCATTGTCAGAAGTATGAATATATTTAAATCTTTAGTTCTCATTCAAGGGTTTGTATGTATTTGAAGCAATGAGACTCTAAACTTGATTCCAAGTCAAGCAAGTAGGAATTCTTCACATTGTGCCACATCTGTTTAATCTGTCAAACCATTTATAAAAAGAAATTAAGAAGTAGGTAAATCAGAAAACCATAAACTGGTTTGAGTTGGAAGGGACCTCAGAAATTATCTAATGATCTAGTTCTAGCTCCCCTGCCATGGGCAGGGACACCTCCCACTAGACCAGGTTGCTCAAAGACCTGTCCAAACTGGTCTTGAACATTTCCAGCGATGGAGCATCCACAGCCTCCCTGAGCAATCTGTCCCAGTGCCTCAGCACCCTCACAGGAAGGAATACCTTCTCAAAACCCATTCTAAATCTACCCTCTCTTAGTCTGAAACCATCCCCTCAGGGGCAGCCATATGGTACAAAAAGCCCGGAAAGGCATGTGATTTGCTTCCTTCCTTAGATGCACCATAATCTTTTGCCTTTTCAAACTGCTACTTCTCTCTGCAATACTCACTGCCACTGCATAGGGTATCACAGCAAAGGGATCCCTCTTCTCTCATTCTGTTTCCTGGAAACAGCAGGTCACTCTGCAGAAAGTGGTATGCCATATTTTTTTAATGAAGGGATTGATCTGTCAGTTTAACCCTGTCCACAGAAATGCCCTTTTCTTTCCCATGTTCTCTGCTGCTGTGGCTCAGAGGTGTATCCATTGTGACACTGCAGAAGAGCTTCACTGGCTACTAGATGTTCTGTTTAAGAACAATTCAATTCTTCGTGAAAGACTCTGGTTTGTGGTTTTGCATAGATTAACTGTCAATACACGTGACAAAGGTTTTCTTAAAAACATGACCTAGGGCTGCAAAATAAATCCATTTGGATTTTGAGTTTTGCTGCATTGCTTGCAACAGAAAAATAACATATCAAGTTGTCTGTATTGAAGCTACTCAGGTCAAACAGTGCACCCCATTCAGCTGTGTCTGCCTGTTTATACACAGCTGAAAGCATCTGTCTAAAAACACAGCAGCCAGCAATCTAATGGCTTTAAACATGAAGTGCAAGTAGAATACACAAACAAAAGCGAACTTCACCATTGCAAAGAGTATTACGTCATGGGCTCCTGGAGTACTGCATCCAGTTCAGGAGCCCTTATTACAAGAAGGATGTGGAGATACTGGAGCATGTCCAGAGGAAGGACATGAGGATGGGCTGGAGCACCTCTCCTACAAGGATAGACTGAGAGAGTTGGGGCTGTTCAGTCTGGAGAAGAGGAAGCTCCGAGGTGACCTTCTTGTGGCCTTCCAGTATCTGAGAGGGGCCTACAGGAAAGCTGGGGAGGGACTTTTTGGGTATCAGGAAATGACAGGGGAATGGAGCAAAGCTGGAGCTGGGTAGATTTAGACTGGTTGTGAGGAGGAAGATCTTCACTGTGAGAGTGGTGAGAGCCTGGAATGGGTTGCCCAGGGAGGTGGTTGAGGCCCCGTCCCTGGAGGTGTTT
>JAOXOE010000001.1:114257562-114273069 GCA_028565055.1 Phoeniculus purpureus
GTGTCCCTGCCCATGGTGGGGGGGTTGGAACTGGATGATCAGGTGGTCCCTTCCAACCCAGAGTGATTCTGCAGTGAAGTGATCCTGCTGTGGCAGGGGCATTGGACTGGATGATCTTCCGGGGTCCCTTCCAATCCCTAATGATTCTATGATTCTATGATTTAGATGAGTGAAGAACTGCAGCAAGTTGCTTCAAGGATAGCCCTATCTTGTGGGAAAAATAGGAGGAAGGAGAATAATTTTAAAAATATCCAAATTCCTATGCTTCACATGAATACACTGACAGCGACCTACAGCACTCTCCAAAAAGACTCTCATTTACCAGCACTCTCAACTAGAGCCTGCATGCAACCCAGCCGTTCAAAAGAAAGGGCATGAAAAACATCTCAAGCACTTGACTATTAACCAAACTGCAGTAGCTATTCGAGCCACAAGATGGCATTTTGTTTGTTCCCTGTTCCTCCCAGACAAAACAAAAGATTGTGTTAGAAGGATCAAGTACTGCAGCTTTATTAGATCTGATATCTTTTCCGCAACAAACATTTTCCTCTAAGTGCAGTCTAAGAGTTTAATTGCAGCAACTATGAAAGTTTTGGAGGGGAAAAAAATTATTCAAGAGCATCACCAGAATGTCTATACGTACCCCGTCAGTGAATTATGGCTGCTTTTACCTAAAAAGCCCTCTGCAGCATGTTTTGTTTAGTATAATCTGACTACAGTAAGCAAAACAGACTTGTAAACTATTTCAATGATCAAAACACTAGAACAACAAAACCTGCTTCCAGACCCCATCATTCTTTTATTGAATGTATCCATTCCTTGGGCAGTATTTAGGAATCTCACACACCTGCATCATAACTGTAGCACCATCAATATCACCTTGTTTTATGAACACATTTTGTCCTCTGTGGAAATTACCTGAAATACAGCAAGGGACACAAACAGCTCCATGGAAGCCCTATATGAGGAAAGACAGTCATACTCATTCCCATGACCTCAGTCCCAAATCCTACTCAGTGTTCTTGATGACCACAAAAAAATTTTACCCCAATAAAGTCTTCAGGGTTTTATCTAGAGATCTGTATTCAAATGAAATTGACATCTTCCTACGAAGAAGCAGGAGAGTGACTGTTTTGTACTTTAGTAAATCTCTGTGATACTTTTTGCCATCCTTCGTATGAACTCCTTCAGCTCTTCTGACTTTCTGGCATCATAGAGTGATTTGGTATCACTCGTCCCTGTTTCACACACTGAAACCTGTCTTTAATACAGACAAAACAAACTTGAAAGTAAATAGCAATTTTTGCTTCTCCCATAGTTCACTCTGGACCAGGTTATGCAGAAAGACACTATTTTAGACAAATAGACCTTCACTACAAAACACCAAATGTCTCTTACAATTGTTTTGCAGGCTACTTTTAACACAAAGAATATAATTATGAAATGTATCTACAACCCCCTTTTAAGTAAGCTAGATCTACAACCCCCTTTTAAGTAAGCTAGCAGAGTAATACTCCAGATCCTTTAATAAAAACTCTTTGAGCTGCAGTGTTTCTAGGTTTCAAATATTAAAGCTACATTTCATGTGGAACAGGATTCTAACAGATGGTTTCCAATTCAATCCACAGCAGTCCCATCCCCTGCTTATTGATGTTCCTAAGCTTGTGTAAAATTATAGCACGTTTTCTTTCCAGTCTGGCAATATTTCTCTGTTTTGGATTTTATTAAACCTAGTAATCTCAAAAGTTAAATTAGTCTTACATATGCAAGTCGGGCTGCAGTGAGATACTAGAGAAGTCTGTTCTTCAGCTGTACCCCTTCCAATTTTTTCAGCAAAACTCTTGCACTTTAAAAAGATAGGTCACAGCTACAAGTTCCTACCTTTAATATATTAGTTTTTTTAGAATAAATTCTTAAAGTTAATCAGAGTCTTGTATGTGACAAAGTGGTACAGGAACGTAAGTACTTATAAAATAATTGAGTTTACAGTATTTGTAGTTACCAAATATTTCAGATCATTCTTAATGATGTTAAGCTGGTACTCTTCTAATATTGAGCTTTGAGCACTTAGTATAGAAGCAATCCAGAAATATCTATATGACTAATCACGTCAATATAATAGATTAAGAGTGCTTATTAAGGAAGTTACTGGTATTGCCTCCAGAAGACAATTGTTTTGTATGTATGAAACAACAGAAACATGGTTTTATTGCCTCTCATTTTTTGCTTTAGAAACTCCCTACTTTGGCACTTCAAAAAACAAAATCAAACAGCAAGATAAAGACAATGACAGCAGGGAAAGACTCAGAAAGAAGGCAAAGGAAGACTGTATTTCTTCACACAAGTGCTTGCTGCAGCCATGAAAGATTTATGCAGCAAAATAATTACAGACAGTAATTTCCTTTCTCTATCTAATTACAGTAAAATTACATTAAGAAATCGAATAATTTTTTATTCAATTCAATTGTGTAATAAGGGACAGCATCATTCAACAAACTAATAGCTAGAAGGAAAGACTTATTACAGGCTGATTTCAAACGTTAACTCAAATGAAGTAGCCTCAAAACAACACAGACTGTTGGTAGAGACCTGGTGACATGCTGCATGAAACCAACTGCAAGTTACATGAAAACAACAATGCTTAATTTTCTCCCACTTTAAAAGTTGCACCCCATAACACGTTCTTGGCAGGTACTCTTCTTAAACTGAAACTAAATATATGGCACTCTCCACATTGAATATTCATCACTCACTAAACACTGGAAAAGAGAACATAAACTATAACACGAACTCAGCATACATGATCTTTAAGTCAAAATTGATGCTATCGTGATACCATCTGGGAACTGGATTCATGAGTAAAAGGGTTCAGGAGAGACCTTATTTAGTCAATGAAGGACTTCCCGAGTTCTCATGTTAAAAATCTGACTTTGAATGTGGATAAAGGAAGAGGATAAAGGATAGTTTCCACTAAGTTTCTATACCTGGGTGGGCCAGCTCCTGTTGTAAGAGCTCATCTCTCACTCTTCTATCTGAGCAGAAAGGAGAGTGGAGGAAGGTCACTACCACAATTCCTTAACCTGCACTACCTGAGACATCAAACTTTGGAAATGGGGCCTTCCTCCATCCCAGGCAGCATGGATATGGCTAGAATAGAACAGAACAGACTATTTCAGTTGGATCATCTAGTCCAACTGCCTAAACAATTAGTTAAAGCAAAATACTGGGCATCCAAACGCCTGACAAGCATATGTCATTGGCCACCAACACAGAACCACAGAATCACAGAATATTCCTGGTTGGAAAGGACCTCCCAGGTCACCAAGTCCAACCATACTCACAACAACAGCAAAACCAGACCTCTGACCAGACACCAGCACCAAACACAATCAATCAGATAAAACACAAAATAAAGCCCCTACAATCCCTGCCACTAGAGCCACTCCTGAAGCGTGTTCCAGTGTCTGACCTCTTTCTCAGTCAAGAAATGCTTCCTAAGGTTCAGATGAAACCTGACCCCATGCAGCCTTGAACCATTCCCACATGTCCTGTCACTGGGTGTAAGGGTGCTCTGTAACACCCTAAGCTTAGCCACACAACTCAGGTGGGCTTGAGGCTGGAATGTCTTAGTAGTTGTAGACTGGGCAGACCTCACTCTGCTCTGGTTGTTGCATCTGAGAATGTTCTTGGCTGATTTTACCAAGGTCAGAATGCTTCTGGATCACAGTGTGGAATGTGCGACCCCCATGCTGCATGCACTGTCCTCAAAATGACTACTGAACTGCATCTTTCAATTCCTTACAATCATATTTCCTCTTGCCTCAACTGAAAAGGAAACTCCTGTCTGTCACTCCATTTTCTTCATTATGGTCATGTTGGCCTCTTTTCCAAATAATTTCTAGTATAAGAGAAGGGTCTGAGTGTTTGTTGGAGGGGGTTTTTTTGTACTACTGAGGTGGTCTTATCTGGCAACTATCATGACTAAGATCGCTGACCTATGTACCCGGAGTCCACCTTATTAAAAGTCCCAGTTTCCACTCGCAATCACTTGTACTACATTTCACCAGCCATTTAATCTCACAGTCTTTTAAGATCCTTTTGGTAATTCATCATCCAGACTCTTTTTGTTACCCAAACCTGTAATTTTTCATCACCTATTAATATAATTCTTGGCAATTTATTTCAAACTTGAAACAAGCTACATATGAACCAAATGTATTTTGTTCTTTTTTTTCTTCCTCCTACACGCAAAGTTAACACCAAGCTAGTAGAAAGACTCTGCAAATCTCTTCATAGATATCGTAATATGAAAATTCACATAGCATCACACAGTTGGCCTTGTTTGTATTGCAATGGCAAACCTACCTGATACTCTAGTATTTGTAGATTTTTCTGCATTAAGTGTGACAATATTTTAGATCTATTTTAGATTTACACAAAGTGCCTCTGTTCTTTTGCCTCCACTATCACACACTGATATTGGAAAGATAAACAAATCACTTATTTCTTTTAATCAAGTAAAATGTTATGGAACATTTGAACGGCATTCTGTTTTCAATGAGAAAATGACAGGTAAATTTAAAAATAATCATCTCTCAAATTTGCTGGTTTAGGGGTTTTTTGATAAGGAGAAGTGCAACAAAAAGTGGAGAAGACCCCTTTTTCCAAAGAGCTTTTGATTTTGCTGTTTAACACTGTCAAATGAGTACAAAGCAGTGCATTCTGTAAAGATTATTCTAAATATGACCGGTAAAAGACTTCTTTAAAGTAATCCTCTATTAAAGCCTGCACTGTATTTAATTTTTAAAAGGGAAATGTTTGAAAAGAATGGAACTGTGAGTAATTATTATGACTTACTCTTTATTATCACTCAAGCACTGCTACCAGAACTATAATACAATTTACTCCTAATTAAAAAATACTTTAATTACTCTTTATACTCTTTTGCACAGTAAAGTTTTGTCTTCTGAAGTTTAAAAGGATTTCTGTTTTAAGGTTAACTTAGGACAAGACACCATCGCACCCACGCATTATATTTGTCTATCTACAAGCACAGCATACATGAGAATAAATTTGTTAAATCTAAGTAGTAGAATAATAGGGCAAACTAAGTTCTCTAAATATCCCCAAACCAGATACACATGGCATCAGAGTCCACTGTACTCTTCTCTGTCAGTACCTAGCAATAAATAGTCTAGTGTTGTATATTATCATTGAAATTCTGTTTGCACTGAAGTCAGCAGAAGTCTTTGGACTTCAACAATCTCTTACCAAGTCATAATACAATATTGGTTTTATTGCATTTTAACATTCTCCCAAACTATATGTATTTCATGTGGTTTAATGTGGAACTCCAAACTGTGAAGTTGAAGAGTTAAGTACTTGTATGCTTTTGCAAAAATTACAGTGACTGCCAACATTCAATATTTAAGAATTACTATATTTACAATAAGCATTTTTATTTTCAATTTTATTTTAATCAAATATGGAAAAGAAAAAACATAATTTCTAATTATACATATATAGTATAGAATTAATTTGTAATCTCAGAAATAGATTAATACAAGATACTCAGTACAAGCACCCCAAAATTAATATATTTATGTATTTTACTATTTATGTAGTATAATGATTATTACATTTATATTCAGAATAAATTATCTCTGAATGCCAACTGAGATATGGCAAAGACTCAGTAAAACCTTCTGAACTGTAGTTACTGACACCTCAGCAGGCATCAGTAAGAACAGACTCAGTCTTTTGAAACATCGCATACTTGTCTGTGCACTAATAAAACTTCTGAAAACATAAAAAGTTTCCAAACTACCAGTGAATATTTGAAATTATATATTACAAACATACCTAATGTTGATCTTGCAGCCACAACCCCATGCAATTGCCTCATGTATAATCATGTTACTTACAACAGCCAAGACACTCTCTGACTGACACATTACCTGAAAACAATTGAGTTTAGTTTTGTGCTTCTTCAGCAGGCGCTCTTCCAAACTCTGTCTCCATTTAAAAATTGTAAGTAGAGATGGCCACTTCAGCTGGCTTGGCTCTTGGGTTTTTCCTTTCTGCCCATCCAAAGAACACCTTTTTTGATAGTGTGGACGCAAAACCTCATGAGATGCTGCCCTTACACTCGGTACACTCCCTCTATGGTTTATCAGGTTTGAGTTATTCACCAGTAGATAGTTCATTTTTAACCTTAGTCTTCTGATCACTGTTTTCTAACTTCTCAAAAACCACTATAATAGAAAAAGAACACGTCCCTTATACAACTGCTTTCAGTTTGGCCTCATGAAAGAGGTGGAGTTTTTTCTGTATAGTATTCTATACTATAAATTACAAACCTGTAAATATTGCTGTAATTTATGGTATTTTATGCTATTAATTGTGCAATCCCAAAACAAGTTTATGTCATGCACATGCCCTAATATTGGTTATCACTTTTATCTGGCCTATCTCAGAGCCTTAGAGAGGCTCCTAATCCATCATTAACAACTCTAATGTGAGACAGGCCTTATGGTAGCTGTTCTCTCTCACTGGTGTGTCCTGGGCTGATTCTTTCTATTGTGATAATGTTAATGTTCTCTGTTTTCTAATTGCCAAAAGCAGTTCACAGCATCAGTGCACTCATGCAGCAAGAAAAACAGCTCCATTGACACATAGTCAATGTAGCCAATAAAGATGTAGTAACCTTATGAAAAGCCTGTGAAAAACCACAAAAAATAAAATGCTTCCTCAATACCATTTTCAGAGCTACATAATTAAATGCCAGGGGGCTATGAATTCTGCTGGACGAACTGACCTGGTTCTGCTGGGGGCTTCTTGTTTTGGTTTTTTTAAGTGAATTAGGCAAGCCTGAGCCCATGCAAGGACACACACATCTCTCCACACCAAAACAATAATAGAAAAACAATGCCTAAAGCAGAAGCTACAGCTAGCAAAGCTGCAATGGTGAAAAAGTTGTCTGACCTTTCCCTCCCTATCCTCAATCTTCTCAAACACACTGGAAATCGAAAGAATTGTCCACAAATTTTGCAGCATTTGACTTAATTTTCTAGAAAATCAGCTGTCATTAATCAGGAGAGGATCACAGAACATTAGGGATTGGAAGTGCCCTCGAAAGATCATCTAATCCAATCCCCCTGCCAGAGCAGGATCCCCTAGATCCCTTCACACAAATGTCTTCACTTCAGGTAACATCTGATAAACAAGTTTTCTATGAGTACTACCACTAAACTTGAAATTAATGCACAGGAAAAAAAAGTTTGTTGCCCCCACCTTTTTTTTTTATTTAAAAGACTCAGTGTCCAAACATCCATCTGCTGGCATTACTGAGCAACAAATTCAAGAATTACTGGAACATTTCTGAGCAAATTTGGACAATGACAGGCAATTTTTGCGGTATATTCACATGCTAGTTGTAACTACTGTGTCATTGAAAAAAATTCTGATTTCTTCAGCTTTAGGATAAGAAATATTTCTTTTACTCTTAAAAAAGGTCACGGATTACACCAACAGAGGACCATTTCTGTCAAGATCAGACTTGAAGGGGTGGCCTCCCATTCCTTTTTTTCCTTTCCCAACAATATCAGCAAATACAATGGAGAAAATATCTTTCTATAAACTCTCAACATTCATTGTGATACTTTTGTAGGGCTGGTAGTTGGAAATAACATTAGAAAAATAAAAGTATCAAGCAGGCAGGGTGGGGGAACAATACTTGCCAGCAGGAAATAACTCAATATGCAACTTCAGCTGCAAAACAAGTTTCCTGTTTCAAACTTCAAGAACACAGTGAAGTGACTACTACACAGTGAACAGTCCACATAAGAGCCAGGAGGATCTTGACAGAGTGATCTTGAAAGTATAATATATGGAGAACAAATGTGTTTCCTTAGTCTAGCTAGTGAAGGAACAATAAAGAGGCATTCTAGTCGTTAAAGAAAAGGATTGTTGCAATAAGACAGAACTAGATATTTATTAATACAATGAGTATTAATACACTACAATGAGGAGCTTAAATGTCAATAAATATTTGGAAAGAAAACATTTGTAAATACAAGGTGTGCTGGAGAACATTGCCTGAGATGACTAGAAAAATGCTGAATTTTCAGAGTATAATAGGAAGATAGCTGCTAGTAATGGCTGATGGGTATGATTAAAGTGACCTTTCTCATTATTTCTATTCCTAGTTCTTTTGATTTCTACTCATCAGTACTCATTATTTTTGTCAGGGAATACAGGAAAACAAGGACTTTAGCCTCTAGTTTTTATTCTAAACAGGTTAAATAAGGTTTGAAGAAACTCCCTTAATAACTAAAGTAATTATTTCATTAGTAACTTGGTATCAGTCTTTTACATTTTGCATATAAATTCATTGGCACTTCAAAATGTAATAGAAATATGAAAATACACTGCTCACCCCCCTATATAACTAAAAGTTTGTTTCCCCACTGCTGCAACAATAGGTTTAACAACAAAACTCTAAGAGAAATTATAAAAGCAATGCTAGAAGCTCACTTATTTCCACAAACAACTATTTGAATTTCTAATTAGCTGGAAAGTCAGAAAGGCACTGATGTTCCCTATGCCTAAGACTGTATCCAGAAAAGGAGCTTGAAAACAGTCAAATTGCTATTCATTATTTTTTTAGAGAGCTCTTACAGTTCTTCCCTGGCTGAGATAAAGTATACATACCACAGAGTCAGAAAAATCACACTTAAAGCAAACAGGACTTTTCAACATAACCCCAGCACTTAGATGCTCCCACACACAAAAGTATTTCCTAAAATCTAGGCTTTGCCGCACGAGACTTCAGATAAGTAAGCTTGTACATCAAAGTGCTACAGCATATTAAGAACAGGAAATAAAAGATGGGTTGAATTCTGCTGGATATGTTTTGAGACTAGTAACATTTTAGATGCCCCGGGGTATCTTGCCAAGCCTAGAGCTGCCACTCCAGGAAAGGTCAGATTTCTAAAGGTACCCTGTCATATCTGCCACTTCATGCAGCTGTCTCCGATTCTCTAAGGTACCTAAAATGCATGAGAGACTGATATCTAGCCACCTAAATCACGCCAATTATGTTCTGAGATTCCTTAAGCAGCTTATGTCTGCTTGTGTATTACAACCACATAATTGTGTTCAACTCATTAATTTGCCCAGATGCCTTTGCAATGAGCAAAGAGAAATGACAATTCCTTAGTAAGATTTCAGGTCCTGGTTAAAGAAGAATACACTAAAATACCAGCAACACCAATTGCTTTTGTGCAGGTTAATGTCACCAGAAATTTCAAATGCCTAATAAAATAAAAATACACAGGGAAAAGAAAAGAGAGAGAGGGGAAATAAAGGATAGATAAAAGATAACCTCCTATTGAGTCTAATAAGCAAAGTAGTAAATTCACCTTCCTCACTAAATGGAAACCAATTCCTACCAGTTTTTCATGAAAGCGTGAAGATCAAAGAAATTTAAATAAAAAACCAGCTAGGGTAAGTATGCTAATGTCAGCCCAATTAGAAGAAAAGTAATCACTAAAAAGAAAACAGAGATAGGAAAAATAGAGAAGCATAAAGTGAAGACTACCAGAGGAGATCTGACTATAAAGGGACTTTCTCTGCATAATTCTGGGAAGACTTAATATAGAGATGGTAGTAAGTAAATCATTTTAAATTAGCTCAAGCAATTAATACAATAACTGGTTTTGCCATAAGTTATTCTCATAGCTGAAAGTCTGGAGACGGACACAATACTACCATGTCTTTTTAGTCGTGGTGCAACTCCAAATTGCTTTATGGGACACTACACAAAATGGACTCCCTTGGCCAGATCCAGTATATTTGTTCTTCTAATTAATTCAAATATGAATAATAAATTCTGGGTGTAACCAATACCTTCTTTGCCTACTGTGCCAAGACAAAAAAATTAAGGCAGAAGATCCTCATGTGAAAAGGATGTGACTGCTCTTTGAATTTGTCCATCGGCTCTCCTTTCCTCAGAGAATTGACAGAAATTTCTGTCTTCATTTTAAAACTCTACTATTCTACTTCCAAAGGACTGAACATAAAATTTTCCCAAACCAATTACATTTTTAGAATGTTGACCTTGTATTTTAGAGCTGTTTCAGATGTCCTGCACGTCCCACATGCAGACTTTCATTACAACATTGCCCACCATTTCATCTTGTCAGTGATCACAGCCAAAAGGAAAAGAAAGGTTTTTTCCTTCCTTTCCCCCTCTCTCAAAACCTGTCTTCAATTAATGTTACTACAATTTGAATGTGATGTTTCCTTTCTGACCCTGCCAGCATGACCACACCTTTCAGAACTTATCTGTACCATCAAGTCATAGTAATGTCTTAATTATTCCTAAAATCTATTCATATCTGCTAACTACCATTCTCTTAATGCATCAATAATTGATAACCCCTAGGCAAGATCATTACCTGAATAAGTGACTAGAGCTGTTATCCGTTTCAATTCATAATTACAGAGTTTCCATTACTCTGTCAGCAGAGATTTCAGGTTAATGGACAAAAATGAAAGACAAAAAAAGAGCCAACAGATCAACTAAGCTGCTGAATAAATAACGTCTTAATACCGGGCCACACCACATGTATGCAGTTATAACTGGAAGATGCAAACTTAAAGGTTACAGGATGAATAATTCTTATATCTGCTAATAATTTCACTGAAGAACTGGATCTGTCAAGTTACAAACTGTACCACAGAAGCTATGAAACAGAGTTTATCCGACAGATGATTTTTAAACAACCTGGTATTAAGTATTCAAAGAATATAAAGAACTACATAAACTGAGTGGTCTTTCTCAACTGCTATTTTAAAGAACACTAACTGATAAACCTAAAATTAAGGTTGTGCTTTTTATAATAGCTACATTTTTCATACCTCAGTGACAGAATACATTTTTGTTCCTTTTTCTAACTCCTTCTTAAATGTGTATGCACTGTAAACTGCTTGCTGGCAATATACTTATCAATTTTTGCTTCACGTCAGCATTTATCTATCACCATGGTAATGAAATGGAAATGTATAATAGATATGGCACCGTGAATACTACCCAAACCTTGAGTCATCTTTATAATTCTCTGGAAAGCAGACATGAATTATGCTCATGTTATCAGTAACCAAGTGGGGGTTTTATGACCCCTGGGGTACTTCACTACAATCTAAATGAAGACCTCAGTAGAGAATATGGTCTTTCAAATGCACAAATTTTATCTGTAGAACATGATCAATGCCTTCATCTCCACAAGATTTTAATTACATTATTATTTCAAATGAATTATATTAGTTTTTAGGAATTGTTATAGTGCTCATCAGTGTCACAATCAAGCATCTGTATTACAATACAACTTAAATAATCCATCTATATTCAATTCAGAACTATTCACTATTTAAGTGTTTTTATTCTTGGCTACTCTTTAGCTTGTAATGTTTTAAAATGCCAAAAAAGGTACTAAAGCAGCCAGTGTTACCCTTTGGAACAATGTCCCACAAATCTTTTCATTGGAATCAGCATAAGCAGCTGTGAAATATAATCAACACCATTTTGATAACTGACATTTTTGTGCTTTGTGAAATCAGAATATTAACACATTGCTCTTCATGTCAAATCACACTTCAGAAGTTCCTTTTACTAAGTACATCAGTCTCCTTACAAAGAAATCTTCCACATAAATTCTAATTTGAAGTGAAATGACAACTGTAAGCATTCGAATCCTACTTCATCTGTTTACAAGAGATTGTGGTTAAAATAGCAACATTATGAAAACTGCAAGCTTTTGATTTTCTGTTTTGAGCTACCTATGTGCAGGTAGTCATAAACATACAGTTTTAAGTATATTCACAATATAAATCCAGATTGGAAAAGTAAAAATTAGAGAGAAATGACACAATTCCTTCAATTCCCACAGATGCAAGAGATAAAACGCAAAGTGCAAGACGTCTGCCATTAGCACAGTTGCTTTGCAAAATGGAGGTGATGCTAATTATCACAATGTGTATCTTTAAACCAAGGTATTTCAAAAAAGACTGCAGAAAATAATCTAAAACCACCTTCTGATTCCAAATTATTCTTATGCATGCAGAATGGGTATCCGTAATCAAACGGCGTTGATTTAAAATGCCTATAATTCTAGGTTAGCCAATTATATAATGATACTTCATTCAAAAATTCAGCTCAAAACAAGGTGTCCTAGAAAAGAATAAACGTAAAAGTATAGAGAAGGAATAACTAATTTTAAAATTTATTTTCCCGTATTTCCATTCCTAGAATGGAAATACATTATTTTAGAATGTATTCTACAGCCTCCGGACTTTGAGATACAGAAACAGTTGAAAATGACTTTCTACTTTCACAAAAACAGCTTGTAATTTACAGGCTCCTTTTTATAAATTATTGTTTTCAGCAGCAGGTGGCTCCTCTGAAACTACCCAACAGAATTCTGTTGCAGTTACAATATCAGAATATTCTAGGATACATCTTTCCTCTAGGATAAACATCCAAAATGCCCGTGTCAGGCAGGTACCAGAAGCTGTAACCCTCGCAAAAGGGAAAAGCAGCCGTGAGAGTTCAATGGTAAATCAAACACAGTCTAAATGGAGGACATTGTGAATTACTGAATGAGGTCCATGCAGTGATCTCACATGGAATGAACCTTAATAACAATCTGTCTCTCACTATTTTATGAGGATTGCAGATTCATATCTGATTAGTATGATAGTCAGAGTTACAGAGACATCTATACAACGGAACAGCTGCATTTTTATTCAAAACCTCATTTACATCTCTCTGGATAAAGGGCAGCTTCAAATTTTATTTTCCTAGTTTGAAAAATATGTGCATATGTTTTGGGTTTTCTATTAGCTTTTGCCCCAAAAGCTCTGTTCCTTTTCTGCTTCATTATCCAAAAATATTAAATAATTTATTCAAGCTTTGAATTTCTGCACAGCTCTTGTATCATGAACTGTTTTACTATTCAAGAATGAAAAGGGTTTGATTCAGAATTTGTTTGGGTAAGCTCCCAAATTCTGTAAGGACATTCTCAATCTTGCATGTAGAGCATTTACATTAGTACCAGTGGGTGTGGTGCACCTACATCTCTCCATGTCAACTTTGTATTATTACTATGTCAATACAGCTATATCATCGCTCTAGACAGAGCCATGAACTGGGCAGAAAGTTAACTCTGAATGCAATAAAGCCTGTAATAGCAAGAGGTACAATGTTAAAAAAACTGTATTATTTAAGATTTAAAAAGGATAATAAAATCAGACTGCCAATGTCAGCTATTACAAATTGTTCATACTGAAGCAGAGGAGTTACTTTACACCATTTACGCAATTAGAATTTGTCTTTGAACCACAGCTGAGATTTCTACCCAAAGTGAAGGTTTTCATGCATTTTGCTTCTTTGCAAAAATTTCTTATTAACCATTAATATGAAATGTAAACTGTTCTTGACATATCTGAAACTTCTCCCTTTTATTCTCATCTGATGTTTCAGCAATGACAGGAGTCAAAATCAAGCCTGGAGATAGTGTATGACAATAAACAACTCCTACCTTCTAGAGAATGTACTGTAACCGCCCCCCCCACACACACACATATGTAAAAGAGAAATGAAGAGAAATGTGCGTTAATTTGCAGAAGCAGGTAGTGGCAGAATCTGGGAATAGTGTATCAGACTCTGGGCTTTCATTGTGATTCTCACTAGGGACCAAGGTGACCTTGCAAAGCTACAATCCAGACTTTCAATTATATGAACTGATGAATATGCTCAATTATACTGCAGGAAATATTTTTTGTCTACCAAGAGGCAAAAGTGTTTTACCTCATCTGGGAAACATTCAGCTTTCAGTTCAGCATGATTTCTTGTCTTCTAAGGAGATACCAGGTCTAATGGTAAAATTTGTCCTTCTCTGTCATGTTGCCGGGGCTTAACCCCAGCCAGAAACTGAATGCCACACAGCTACTTGCTCACTTCCCCCACCCAATGTGATGAGGGAGAGAATCGAAAAAGAGGTAAAATTATCAAGCTGAGATAAACACAGTTTCATAGGACAGAAAAGGAATAAAAAAATAATATTAATGGTAATAAAATACCAATAATAACAGGATATACAAAACAAGTGATGCACAGTGCAATTGCTCACCAATTGCTGTCCAATGCCCAGTCAGTTCCCTAGCAACTGCTCCCAGTTAGCCTTCCCGCCATACATACTGGGCATGGCATTTTATGGTATGGAATGTTTCTTTGGTCAGTTTGGTTTAGTTGTCCTTTTTGTGTTTCCACTCAACTTCTTGTGCCACTCCAATCTTGCTGACAGGGCATGAGAAGATTAAAACACCTTGTCTTAGGATAAATGCTACTTAGCAACAACTAATAACATCAGAGAGTAGCATTACTCTCAGGTTAAATCAAAAACACACCACTGTACCAGCTACTAGGAAGAAAATTAATTCCATCCCAGCTGAAACCAGGACACCTATTCCAGTGGAACAGCAGCCTAGTGCTGCTGCCCTTATCCCTCATGTGGGTTCTTCAACATGGGCTGCTATATGAGATGCCTGGCCTGTAGGCAGGAGGTGGGATACACCTGTCCCAGAGCAGGAAAAGAATTTTGAGGCAGGAGTCTGCAGGGCTCATTGGCAGAACTTTAAACTAGATATGAAGGGGGGAGACAACTGGCTTAGCTAGTGAAAACCCTGGGTGTAGTAGCCCAGCACCAGTGAGGCAGGGTGGTAGGACAGATAACCAGAAGGGCTATCACCTCTCGATATTGAGAACTGTGTACTTGGCTCCCTCCCTGAAATGTTTATACACCAATGCATGCAGCATGGGCAATAAACAGGAGGAGCTCATGGCCGCTGTGCAGCAGGAAAACTATGACATGATAGCCATCACAGAAACTTGGCAGGATGACTCTCACAACTGGAGTTTTGCAATTGATGGCTATCAGCCAAGGAAGAAGAGGTGGTGGAGTAGCCCTCTATGTAAGAGAAACATATGATGCCATATAAATGAATGCAGGTGAGGATACAGTTGACTCATTGTGGGTAAGGATTAGGTGTAAACCCAGCAAAAGAGATACTGTGGTGGGAGTCTGTTATACACCACTCTACCAGAATAAGGAAACTGATGAAATTTTTTATAGGCATCTGGGAGACGTTTCACAGTCACTGCCTCCTGTGCTCATGTGAGACTTCAATTTTTGTGATATCTCCTGGAAATACAACACAGCAGAGAGAGAACAGTTCTCCCCGTACGGGCCACCAATTCTCCCCGTACGGGCCACCAATTGTCCGGGAGTACAAAATGGACAGATGCATGACAATCAATATGATCAAGCGAATGCTGTTTATTAAGCGTCAGCTTAACCCTTTTATACATAGCCGGGCAGTCCATGCAATACATGTACATTGCTGATTGGTACAACACATCTGTCCATATGTCTTAAAAGCTACTGC
>JAOXOE010000001.1:114281493-114297241 GCA_028565055.1 Phoeniculus purpureus
ACTTGCAGCTCTGCTCATTGGTGACTAGTTATAATTGATTTGCAGTATTATAGGGTGGGACCCTTCAATATTGCTTGGGCGATACACTTAGATTTATTTCGACTCATAGGATTTTTAATGCTCGTTTGGAAGAGTCAAACTGCATGGAGTAGAATAAGCATTTGCACCTTGTGGAATCTGGGGCACTGTTAAAGCATTCAGAACATCTCTAAATCTCTTTCAAACTGTCAATCAATAAAGCATGTATTTTGCAACATTATTTCCAGGCAAAATTGTTGTCTAATTGCAGCAGAAATGCTAAGCTGGAGGGAAAATGTCTGTTTTTCCTGCCTTGGCCTAGAGGACTAGGATACAGCTCCAAAAGGTTGCCCCAATCGACTGTACAAAGCTTTTTCTCGTCAGGCTAGCACTGTCTACTGCACACTTCAGTATTTTAGAAATGACAACGCTCTGTAAAAAGCCCCTGCAAGCCACTGGGATGTTGTGTTACACTGTTTTCCTGGGATGGCACAACACACCCATCTGATGTTTTCTGCTCCCACTTTCAAGGCAGCCTCACAACTTAGCTGTGGTAGATGCTGACTTTCCAAACACGAAACAGGATTTGGTTAAGCTTGGACACTGTCAGCTAAAGATAATAGAGTAAATGTGCTGAAAGGCCACATCCTAAAGAGCTACACCTAAAGTAAAGGCAATTTTCATGTAAAGCTGTAAATAATGCAAAGAAAGCAGCAGAATTACTCACTGCAGACTATCTGATGGGAGCAAGTGATTTAGAAAATGAGAGAAAGGCAATAAAAGAGTGGCAACACCTGAAAAATAAGAAGTCAATCTGAAAGCAACAGCAGCAGAACGCTGCCTCTGGGCAGCTATGACTTGGATGAATAAAAGCTTTTCACATAATAGGTTACTCAAGGTCTCCATGATCTTGGCAAATTTAAAGGAATAACTTTTAAGTAGAGATTCAGTCTTTTTCCTGTTCTCACATAGGTAGGTTTTGAAATCTCAAAGAGATGCTGCTTATCTTTTAATCATTGTTTTAATATGGAACATGCATTGTTATCACCATGGGGGAAATTTTTGTCTGCAGTTGATTTTTAACTAATTTCTATTCTTTCAGAATACTGTCTAGTATTGTGTTCATGTGTTCTTTCTAGTATCTGCATTTTCTGCTGCCACGCTGTCCCCAAAGAAATGTCCTATGAGTTTTCAATGAGGAGTGTTTAAGTAACTTCTGGCTTGTGATTCAATATATCGGAGAATGAAATTTCTTTTAGCCCTCTGGGAATGAAGTGGCTCAGTGTGTCAAGTGACTCTTATTAAATTAAAAAAAAAAAATCAAACAATCTCATTTGTTGCTTAGGCATTCTGCAAAGCTTCAAATTGTTTTGAAAATGCTACAGCTCTGCAGTGAGCTTTCATGACAAAATATTCACTTATTTAAAATGTTTTCACACAACAGTAAAACTCTCATAATCTTCCCTGAACCTGAGGACTCATTGAAACAAATTGTGACATCTTAATCTAAGAAAGTAGAAGGTAATAACAACACGAATTACTAAATCCAAAGAATTCATAGGCATTAAAAAAGAAAAATACCAATGAATAAAAGCATAACTCATAGTATTAAAAAATCATTCTTTGCTTTGGGAAGCTTGAATCACCAAACATAAAACCAAGCTATGTGTTTTTTTTTAATCTGAAATATAAAGCTAGCACACATGGGTAAGAGGGATATTGTTTGGTGAGATAATGGCCTCAGGAGTGTTTAAATGGCATCGCAGTGATATTCTGATTTAATTGAGCTAACACTCGTGCAATGGTTCTCAGACATGGAATTTGAAAGCCAGATTTTATGGTAACAATACAAAAATATGAATTTCTTTGCTAGACACCCAGAAGGAGCTAAATGCATCGTACTATTTCAGCTTCTTTCCCTAATTGCAATGAACAGTTAATTTTTTTTCCCCTAGTCTCTTGTAACCTTTTCCTGTTCTTCATCTCCTCTTTTGTGGCTTTGCAGCTTTTTCTGTCCTGACTATTGGGATGAGAACAGCTGCTGCTTCAGAGCTGGGAAAGGATGCAAGCTCTGTGCAGCTGTAGCAATGATGAAATATAGGGTGAGTCTTCCTCATAAATAGAGGCTCAATGGAAAGTCACATGCTTTTTTAGCGCTTGCCCTGGATAACTCAAATCCCTCTGGCAGTGCATGTTCTGAAGCAGTCCAGATCATGCTTGTCTGTGGATGGCATTAAACTGACTAGTCCTCTTAGTCCTATCATGGCTTTTGGGACAGCTGTGAGTAGCTCACCTGTTAACATCACTGCACTCCCAACCTGTGGCAATGCAATGGTTAACAGCACTTACAGTAAATGTAAAGGTTTTGTTCACATCTCTAAGAGGGATATAATATTAACGGCTGGTCATTCACTACCCTAGCCAGTAGTGACCACTAAGACAGTTGTGTGGATTTACTGAGTTGCCAGACTCCAGAACGTGGAGGATGACAGCTAACAGCAACAGGCAGGAGCTTCTGTCCCTCAAAAGGTACAACAGCCCTCCCTCTCCTGGCTCTTCTGCTTTTCCACACACAGTCCAGACTGTCACGTTGTGTACTTCTACCAAGCACAGGTGGAACAGGCCCCCACAAGACATGCACTGCTCTACAACCACGAATAGTTTCAGCATAATGACTCTATGACAGAATAAGAACAAAGAACAACATTTTTCAGTGATTAGTTATATTTTGGGTGCCAAATTAGGGCTGCACTGAGGTGACAAAGTCACATGCTTTGGGTGAGTAATGTTAGTAAAAAAGCCAGAATGTTTCAAGGGATCTGAATTTAGGTCATTGAACTAAAGCAACCAAATTCTGCAGTTGCTTTGGAAAATGTTGACCTGGTATTTCAGTGTCACATTAGCAGGACTGCACACCAGGATTCTTCAGCTTCTTTCATTAGCTCAGTCCTGCTTTAACTCCAGGTTAAAGCAAGGCACAAGAGACAAAAGAGAACCAGACCTTGCTCAAGCCACTGAATCCTGAGGCCAGAGAATCTGCCCTTTGCAGTGTTTACAACCGCCTGTCAGTGTCTGTTCTAAACAAAGACGTGACCGCAATGAGAAAGCGTAAGAGAATTCCTTGCACGCTGATTGCATGCAGCACATCTGTATTTTCAAGGAAGTTCCTTAATTTCTTTTATTAGTGTCACATGACTTTGTGTGGTGGAGAAAGACATTGCAAAGCCTCTACATGCATACCCAAGAAACCAGTTTTTCCAAGTCTATCTGGAACAATAAGATAGATAGATCATCTCCATACATGATCTCCATGTTGCTGATAGATCATCTCCATACAGAGATGCTTCTGCCTCTCCTTGTGGGCAGACTGTGCTGGCCTCCTTCAGGAAAAGATTGCAGTAAACACCCACAGGATACTACTATAAACCTGATATAAACCAGTCAACAAGAAGGATCTTGCCTTTGAATTATTATTTAGATCTCGTAAAATAACTGCCTCTTTCTCTCACTTAGGAAGCAGGCAGAGCCTAGCAAAGGAGAAATGCAGTAAGGGCACCCAGTCAGAACACTATTTACACTGAAGAAAACGTCTACAGCTCTACAGAAGTAAACACTCAGAGAACAACGCTGCGGTTGGAGGAGACTGGCAGTCACCTGAGAGGTACGTGCTTTAAAAGATTTACTTTCTCCCGCTGGAAGATGTCAGACTACTCCACTAGTGCTTTTGATGTCTGAATATTGATTGGTGCACTCTGGGCTTTCAAAAAGCTTATGTCTACAGCATAAGCTTTTAAGGATACCTGTTCCTAGTAGCCATTCGCTACAGTCCACTCTGTTGTTTTTGAACTCCATAAAGGTAGACATTCCTGGTACTGCAATGTTCCACAAGCTCATTCCTGACAGGTCAAAGCATACTGATGCATGAACAACTGATGTCTAACACCTTAAAAATAAAGCAGATACACTACTGATTAATAGTGCAAACCTATTCCCAAACATACAAGCAAACAGTGCATGAAAAGCTGGACATGAGCCAGAAACATGCACCCAGAAAGCAAATACTATCCTGAGCTGCATCAAGAGTAGAGCGGTTTTAGAGTATCCGAGGGAGAGGATACTGCCCCTGTACTCCACTCAGATGAGACCCTGCATAGAGCCATGGAAAAGATTCAAAGCAGGCCACAAAAATAGTGCAATGGCTGGAACCCCTTTGCTGTGATGACAGGCTGAGAAAGTTGGTGTTGTTCAGCTTGCAGAAAAGAAGGCTCAGGGGAGACCTTAGTGCAGCTTTCAGTGCTTAAAGGGGGCCTACAAGAAAGATGAGGAAGGACTCTTTAGTAGGTTCTAGGGAACACTTTACACTAAAAGAGGATGGATTCAGACTAGACATAAGGAAGAAATATTTTATGCTGAGAGTGGTGAAATACTGGAACAGGTTGCTCAGAGAAGTGATAGATGCCCCATCTCTGAAAATACTGAAAATCAAGTTGGGATGGACCTCTGAACAACTTGAGGTAGTTGAAGACATCCCTACTTGTTGCAGGGGGGTTGGACTAGATGACCTTTAAAAGTGGCTTCCAGCTCAAACTGAAATCTTTTTTGGGGGATCTGGCAGTGGAAGGTCGATGGCTGGCCTTGATGACCTTAAAAGTCTCTTCTGACCACAGTAATTCTATGATTCTGTTATCCTGTGATTCTTATCAAAGCAAGATAGATCAATGGACAGACAGATACATAGATAGACAGAAAGATAGATAGTAAGAAAGAATAAGATATGGAGTAAAATTAGAATTCTTGTGTCACTGAACACAACCTAATTCTTAATGTTCTCCAGTGTTCAGTGGAATTGTACCTTTTAATATCTTTGTGAACTTCTGCATTTTCACAATGGAAAGCAGTTATAGAAACAGCAGTTAGCAGTACAGTAGTAATTATCTCTTAGGTTTACAAGATACTAAAGCAAATAAAAGCCCAGGCTGAAATGAACTCCTCACTCTATCAAAATGTACAAGGATTGCTTTTTCTACTGTTTCCTCAGAATTTTTTCTTTTTGCACTTTAATTTTACTTGTAATGACAGTTTTGGCCTTTCTAGTTGAGATTTGGACAGATCATTGATTTAGTAGAAATGTGGAAATCCCTCCTTTTAGGGAGCAAAAATTTTGAACAAGAAAAGATGAAATCTTATGAGTAGAAGTCGAAGGAATTTGTCTCCACTGAACAGAGGATGTGGAGGACACAGAATAACATTTATCAGATTTACCACAGCACTCTCCCCGATGATTAATAGTTATAGAGAATGTAATCTTTTGGAATAGCTTTAGCCTCATTTTCTAAGGGAATCATTACACTATGTGAGCATCCATGCCTGTCTCCCTCAAGTGTAGTTAGCTAAATAAACAATTGCAATCACATCTGAAAAATTGAGGAGGAAACCAAACAGGAAGTTCTTAAAGGCTTTGTAAAATGTTCTGGTTCATTAAAATAGAGACATTCTGCAGTGTAACCTGAATTGTTATAGGCCAGAGCATCCACAGGAGAATAAAAGAAATAGAGACACTTCATGTTATGTGTCAATCCCAGGAAAATCCTCAGTCAGAGCTTGACCTGTTCAGACACCAAGGTCAGATGCAAATGCACTGGGAACCAGACATCTTTAATTCCAGTGTTGGCAGAATTTAATTCTTCTAAGCATTGCCTTCCACAAAAAGTAATAATTTACTTTCATATAGAGCAGAATGAAAAGACACGCGTAAGCATCGAAAAATTCTGTGCAAAAAGCTTTACTAATCCTAACTGCCCTCTTTCTCTCTAACATCTAAAGAATAGGCAAAGTTAGATTAGCAAAAAGCCACTAAGACCTCAACTCAGATATTGAACCCAGCACACTGAGTCCAAGATGAATCATTAAGCGTCCTACTGTCTATCTTTACTATTCTTTAAGGTAACTATTGATAATGACTGATATTCCATTGACTTCTGTTAAAATAATCTCTTCAGCCTATGTCTCCAAGCACAGCACTGTACTAAGGAGTCAATTAAAACTTTCCTCCAGCTTAGATAAGTTAGGCTAAGTTTTGTCACACAATCTATTCAGTTCTCTCTTACAATGACAACTGATTTCTAAGTGCAAATTGGTCTCTTGATAAAGCTGGATACACTTTTCAAGTTCTGCACTAATGGAAGACTAAGTTCACTGCTCTAATGTAAGTCATTTTATGTAGGGTTTCCTTTTTATGGTGTCTTTGATGTTTGAGCTACAGCAAGGTAATGGCTTATTTTAAGGAATTTTGTTTCAGTGTGCATTTGGGCATTGTAGTTTATTAGAAATCATAAAGCCTTAGTCTACTTGTGGATCTCCCTTTTATGCCTGTAAGTTAGCAGAGAAACTCACACATTCTCTGAGGTAGCTGAAGGAATTGAAAAATTAAAAGTGTTTTGTTCAGTTTGTTGTTTCTTTTTTTTTTTTTTGAGAGAAGAATTTCTTGATTTCCTTAACTGTGTATTGTGTCAGCCAGGCGGGTTCTTGCGAGAGATCTAAACAAGCATAACTTGTTTAACAGTGATCTCTTTGGGCTCAAGGATTGGCGGTGGTACCTGATAAGTGACTGGAACAACTGCAAAGTGAGAAAGGATAAGAGCATGCCTCTAAGCAGGTGGATGGCAGATGCATGCTACTTCCTTAACTCCTGAAACAGCATTGATCACAGATTTAAGGTGGATCTGCCTCAAATTCATCATCTTTGTGAGCTCTAACTAAAATCTTTCAAGCTCAAAACCCCAAGCCTTACTAAACTGTAATCCAGGAAACAACATTTTAAATAGAAACAACTGAAAAACATGTCAAAGAGCAAAAATACAAAAAGCTTTCTACACAAGCCTGCAGTATCCTTGCAGTTACTCCTTGGTAACCAGCTGGGTCCCAGGCAGCTCAGTGATACTCAGGAAGCTCTGCAGTGTCCACCCCACCAGTCGCTTAGGGGGTTTCCTTCTGGCATTTTGAGACATTGTTGATCATCTCCCAGCCCCACACAGGACACATTCTGCCAACACACACACAGCAGCCCTATGTTACCCTAAGAGATGGGGACATCTCTTCATCCTGTGACAAAAGTCATACATAAGCCAGTAACTCTATTCAAGACTATGTCCCACAAAGTCATGTCACCAGTGGATGAAGGTGACCTACAATTAAATTAATGGTGTCCTTGCCCAGTCTATAGAGACTAGGAGACACTCTGAAGTATTAAATCCTTTACTAACCTCTCTTTAATTCTTCTTTAAAAAAAACCTCAGAAAAGAGTATAATACACCTTCAACTAATCTATTTTATATATTGTAAAATCATTTGAACTATATTGACTATTTTAAAATGTGCATAAATGTCATAAAGAAAATATCTGATGGCTTTGGGGATGCAGAATCCAGTAACTCAGATAACCGTACTAAAATGGACAGTTTATTGCGAGCTGTTTGATATGGAAAAACTGCATATTTATCTCTCAACTGCAGCAACATTTTATAGCTTTGCCACTGAATACAGAGAGAGGCTTTTTCTCATTTCTAATAGAAGTTTTGTGGAAGAAAATGGATAATCAACACAAAGAATGTCTTTCTTCTGAAAATGCTTTTAGTCTAAAGTAAATGACAGCTATTTAAAGACAATCACTTGTGTTTTATATCTCACACAAAAACCAGCAGACATGGTACCCTACCTTTGAGAGAAAACACCGATACATGCAAGAGAACTTTTCAAGCAGTAATTATCAGAAGCCACAGATTCAGCAACATCCAGCAAACAACTGTAACTTCTTCCATTAAATTCTGTGGCTTTTGTTTTTTTGCTGTTACTGTTCAGTCTTTTGATGCTGTTATGTCGTATCATATTAGAAATAACTAATTAACTGCACCAGACAGGTAAGGAGATGCAAGTCACTTTTTCTGTGTACACATAGTTCTGCAGTACATACACTGATAAGTTACACATCTGTTAAAGTGGTTTTCAAAATATCATCCAGGAGGCATGGAGTTCTGTTGAGTGACCTTTGGGAACTCTAGTCCAATGAATAACTAGTGATGTGCAAATAAACTGAAAAACAGTACCTAAAAAGGGCCTATAACCTTATAGTTTATCTGTTATGAGGATGGTGATGTTAACAAAGATCTATAGCTCTGTGATAATTTGTTTCAGAAAGCAAAACAACCAGAACATAAACTTTTGTCTCTTTAAGTTGAGTGGTTATAAAATTCATTATCCTGGACAACTAAAAATATACCATGTAGAACAAATGCAATGAATTCTATAATCTAAGTATCTAATTTAATAGTAGTTTGCTAAATTGCAGGTGCTTGCTCAGATGGCATCAGTCACATCTTAGTAAGTCCAGCCTTCAGTTCAAATATTTTATGTAGAAAGATGACTAACTGGTTTAGTTTCAAGATAACAAAACCTCAGCTTATTAGAATGGTGGTAGAATAGTGAAGGAATTCAGCGATGACAGTCTTCCATCCACTGGAACTATTACCAACACACGACAACATTTAGACTTTCTTACACAATATGTGGCCTGTCTGATCTTGAATCTAAAGTCCCCAGTCAAAACAAAACAGTTATGTAATCAAAAGGCAAGGCAAAAATAACAAATCCAGGAAGATGCCTCATAAATACCCTTTTTCGGTGCTCATTTCAAACCACACTTCCAACAAAACCTTCACCACTAGCACACATAATTCAGACTTGCATAATCACATCCTGTACTTGCAGATACAGCCTATAGCTTTCCTACAGTCACTTGAACATTAAAAACACTTTTGAAATGTTTGTTTTATAGTAAAAAACTACGTGCCTTTTAATATGCACCCATGGAAGGAAATCAAGGAGGCTGGAAAATAAAAGACGCCACAATTCCAGCTCACAAGCTAAAAATGAGGTATCGAACCACACAGGCTTTTCCCAGTGATCAAATGTCTAGTCTAGTCCTGATATAGGGAAGAAAAGCATCCTGGATACTGGTCTGCAAGTAGCTACACCTGAAACTTCTTAAAAGCATCAAAGTGTTAACGTATTGCACCACTCACATTTTTATCGTTTAGAATAAAGAGTGGACAGAAGACTAAACACAAATACTTCTATTCATATCAACTTTTAATTTGATGAGTAAATGCATTATTTTTATTACAGGTTATAGATTTTCCTATAAGAAAATTAGACTTACCCTCTCCAAGGTAATTTCTTCAAATTCATATTCAATTTCTGTTCCATTGACCTAAAAAAAAACCAAACACAAAATTCCTTAAATGCACCTGGAAGGTCATTTGGAAGGGATGCTGTACAGATATTCCAGCTGGATTAGTTTAATGAAGCAATTTTTTTAACACGTAGGTGAAGTTATCTAAATGACAGTTTTCTTAGCTTCCCTTTGCCTTGAATGGCAAGTAAGCAAGCCTATAATCTTTGAAACCGTAAAAGTTCAGTATGTAAACCTAAAAGAACAGATAGATAAATCACATCTTTGATACAGCTGCTTCATGGACCTTGTGCAAATGTAGAGTTCCCAACACAAGTTAGATGTAAAACATGAAAGAACTGTTTTGTGCAAATGGAAGAAAGATTAACGATTCATTGCCTTACAAGCTCATAGTTTACTTTGCAACATGAAACTCGAAAGGAAATTCATAGTACTTATGTAAAAATTACTGAATGATACATGCACTGAATTACATCTTGTTTACTCTATTAACCCAGGGCAAGAACATGACAGAAGACCTTTGCAACAGACAGCTGATGGCAAAAAGGCACAGAATGCTAATGCAATTCTTATGCTGAGTTTCAGTGTCAAAACAAATTAAACTATGAAATGCAGAGAACTAAAACAAATTGCACTGGACAAGAAACCTATCAGTAGACTACATGACACTGATTTAAGCAGTATTCTGAAACACTGTTCCAGTCTGACATGGATTTTTTTCTGTCCCTCTAGGCACCTCACTTAGCAGCCCTTTTGTAGTTTCCTCATTTCTTAAATGGGTAAAGTAACACATCTGAGAAGGCCACAAAAGCTGACTATACTGCAAGTAAATGGCAGGGTAATGAAAATACTTCTGGTATTAAAATCCCGACAGCTTTCAAAGTGTACCTTAGCTACAGCAGATCAGCAACTTTTCTATATGGCCAGATTATTTATTAATAAAATACAATAGATATTTCCCACGAATCATGCTGGTTTATTTTCTGATATTTTGTGGAAAATAGTTTACTTTATACTTAACACAAAATTTAAAACGTTATTTTGCAGGAGTAAAACTGAAGTGAAGCGTTAAGCTTGACCTAATCTTGGAGGAACAGATTTGTTATTTCTCAGAACAAGAACATTTATTACTCGTCCCCAGTCCCAGCTGCTAATTTTCTACATTAGCTTTCTAACTGCAATCAGAAAACACTGTACACAAATCATTCTTTATCTAGTCAAGCACCTTTCAAATGTAATTAGGCACTTCCCCTGTGAATATTGTAACTCAGTACATGTATCTAGCAAACAAAAGCCTCCTATGAAAGGTACCAACAAATGAATTTGTCTTTGATTCGAGATCTGATAAATAATGAAATTAGTAATAAATTTCTCAGAACCCGTGTTTGAGAGGAAAGAGGGAGAAAAGTCCAAACAAATAACTCATGCTTAACAATGACATGAAAATGCAGCATCAATGAACACATACGTATTTTCTGGTTTTCTACATTACTACCATCTGTAGTATTTTATACACATTATACAAATATAAACATTAGACTTCACTAAAAACAGATATGAACAAAATTCTTATATATTTTCCTGTTCTATCATGACTTTAACGCTTCCTTCACAGACTCATTAATATAGGCAACTTCTTAGGTATGAACAGCTTTATAGCTATTTCATTTTTCTCCTTTCCTTGTGTAATGATAATGAAATCAAAGCCATCTATATGTCTCTGTTTTCATGAACTTCTCTTTTATCTTAGGTTGGTGGACAGCTCTGATGTGTCTTCAGTTCCTCAGTCCTGCTCTATAAAGCTGTCTTTGCTTCACTGCTTATAATCACTTTTCCTTTGCATTAAAAACTCATTAGTGCAACCAAACGGGAAAAAGAGGGACATAAGAAGTGAGCGACCTCTGTATAAAGATGAAAGAAGAAAACACAAGCTCAGTACTCAATTTGCATTTGCACACAAACAATATGTTGAATATGATCATCTGAGGAGTCCTTTTATCATTCACAGTCATGATTCCAAAAAGGTCTTCAAGTTCAAATCACCATTAACAGCAGCACAGATCCATTAATCCATATATTCTGTAGCAGCAGGGATAATATGAATTAAAAAGCTGATCTTGATCCAACTCCTTTTCTATTTAAACAGATATAATCTCTGCATATGCATTCACTGTTCTGTTTTTATTGCTCGTTGCTCAGAAGACCAATGCAGTGACTTTGTAAAGGCTCTAAGAGGATACTGCACCTACCTGAGGCAGGTGGAATGATGAGGTATGCAGTACCATTCATTCCTAGCACTATTTTATTTCATATTTAGACTCTCTGGCTGCACCGACACTGCTAAATTAGAGTCAAGTTTCAGCCAAGTCTCAGTGCTTAAGGCTGTTTCTGTCTGGAGCCTTCTGGAAACAAATAGCCAAGGACTGAGCCAACAGTTAAGCAGGAGAATCATTGCTCCAATGCTGGAAACGGCTTGTTTGCCCTCTCATTTAGCAGCACATGAACATACCCTCTGGTTTGGTCTGTTTTAACTTGACTCTGACCTGACAAAGTACATAAACAAGGTGTCTGAACCTGCACCTTCTATGTTTTTGCAAGTGGGATCTTGTACCTACCTCTTTACATGAGTTTTCCGAAATTTGCAGCAAGAACGCACAGCAAAATTAATTGTGCTTGATTTTAAATAACTATGAAAAACTCCAACGTTTGTCATAGTTTTCTCTTTTCCACAGTTAGAGAAATCATCAGCATTTTCAAGTCAGACTTGGAATATTGTTCCCCTCATTCAGGAATGCAGGGCTGACACAACAAATATCTTCAATCTCTGCTAAATTTAGTTATTTGTAATGTTGAAAGGTGAGGCAGTCATATAGCTTCTTTTATATCCAGGAAGAATAAACAGGCACTTCCAGATTCTAATTCATTTCATCCTATGCTAGACATTGCAGCTAGGTTAGATGAGTTGTGCCCCTGTTGTTTCCTTTCAATATGCACAAACAGACTCTAAAACCAATGTGTACAGCCTGGTTAAACACTTGCTTCAAATCTGTTTTCTCCACATTACTCCTATAGATCGGTTACAAAGTTCTGCTTAAAGGATGCCATGTGTCTTTCATAATAATACACCAGTGAAAGGCCAGGTCTCTGGTTTAGCAGCTTTTCTGATTGCTCTTCTGGGCTTGCCTGCACTGGTAACTGGCCGTACAAGCACAGCATGACATCTAGCACCTGCTCCCACAGGCCCAACTGGTTAGGATGTCCACAAGAAGTTCTTTCCCCTTGGTCTCTTGTTTTCTCCAAAACTTCAAAGCCAAAATACGCTGCTGTATTTGGCTCCTCTCTCTGATTCAGAAAATTGTTGTCTCCTCCTCGGAGCAAGATTTCTCAATGACACCTGTGACAGTAACAGACACAGAGGACTGGCAGAAGTGGGTAAGAGGTACAGGAGGTCCGTGGGAGTAGGCAGTCAACTGTGACCCTTCAAAGCAAAATGTGTCTCATACAGTTTTATTTCTAGCAGAACAAAAAAGATACTGCTGATCAAGACAAAATAACTCAGTGCTACGTGACAAACAAATCCACATGAAATCTTTACGTAACTTTTAGGGGGTTTGTTGTCCTGTTGCTCGGGACAAGCAGCATCAACATACACTTCTGATACAATAAGGCTTCTCAGTCTCCTGACCTTATGTATGTTCATGATCTGGACTGTGATGAACTTACAGCCCCTGTAGCATAAGTTATTATAATTCAGTTGAGTTCCAATGTTTAAGAAAGTACTTCCAAATGTGGGGTAACAGTTGTCTTTCATTTACAGCTGCACCTATTATAATGGAGGATTCTACTGAACTCTTGCCAAGAAAACATCTTTAAGGAAAATGTCTTTTCCTCTTAAGAAAGACATGTAATGGACAGCAACTACCTAGATTCCAGCACTGAAGAGAGATTTCTTTGTGAAGCACTAATCAGGACTACAGTTTACTTATCTTTCTATGAAGTAAGCAGATCCTTAGATGAAACTTCCTTTCAGGAGAATGAGGAATAAGGAACTGGTAAAAAGAGTTCTATATACTCTTTTGTAAAAAACCTGAAAAAAAAGCTCAGCATATAGAACATCAAAACGAGGACCTGACAAACTCAGATTGCTTTTTCTCCTTTATGTGAATGAATTTACTTTGACTTTCCAGGAAGTTTCTCTTGTTCAGGGCAGCTAAGTAACCTCTAAAAGAAAATCAGTTTTACCAATTATGATAGCTTCCCCTTGAGAAAAGGATTCAGTTGGGTGGTTCATTTTCATATACTCTTTCAAAATTATAACCTGCTACACTTTTTCTACTTACGCAATTACTTGATTTGATAGACTTGTTTATACTGAAACAAGTATTGCCTAATTCTTTCTTGCTATACTTCTACACATTTAAAACTGCGTCTACCCACTCAGTGAGATAAAGATTTCAGCATATGAATTTTAATGACAAGAACTATATTGCAACAGTGGCAATAACAGCTGTAAAACACAACTTATACAACTGTCAAATTTCAAAACCACTGGACCTATTCTTTCTAAAAAAATACGTCATTGGAGCTGCTTCCTATCTTTAGTCTTATATTTAAGAAAGGAGTTGGAAGGGACCACAGGGGTCGTCAAGTCCAACCCCTCTGCTCGAGCAGGATCATAGGACCTAAGACAGGTTACACAGAAACACATCTAGATGGGCCTTGAAATTCTCCAGAGAAGGAGACTCCACAACCTCTATGGGCAGCCTGTTCCAGTGCTTAGTAAACTTTACAGTAAAGTTGTTTTTCCTCATATTGAGGTGGAACTTCCTGTGCTCCAACTGACACACATCACCCCTTGTCCTATCACAGGCACAAGTGAAAAGAGATTATCTCTTTCTTCTTGACACTCAGCCCTCATGGATTTATACACAGTGATTAAGTCGCCTGGTAACTTTCTTTCCAAGCTGAAAACTCCCAGGTCTCTCAATCTCTCATCATAAGGCAAGTGCTCCAGTCCCCGAATCATCCTCACGGCCATACATTGAACTCTCTCAATCAGATCTCTGATTGAGATGAACTGGGGAGCCCAGAACTGGACACAATATTCCAGATGTGGCCTCACTAGGGAATAGTGAGTAGAGAGGGAGAAGAACCTCCCTTGATATGCTGGATATACTCTTACTGATCCATCCCAGGATTTCATTTGCCTTCTTGGCCACAAAAGCACAGTGCTGTTCCATGGAAAACTTGTCCACAAAAACTCCAAGATCCCTCTCCACAGAAGTGCTCCCAAGTAGATCCCCCCACCTCAACCTGTATTTACGCATTGCATTAGTCCTTCTCCGGTGAAGGACTCTGCACTGATTCTTATTAGAACTCAGTAAGTTCCTCTTAGCCCAACCCTCCCGTCTGTCCAAGTCTTCCTGAATGACTGCACAGCCATCAGGTGAATTGGCCAGATCATCCAGCTTAGTGTGATCAGCCAACTTGCTGAGGACACATTCTATCCCATCGCCAAGGTCATTAATAAAGATATTGAACAAAACGAGACTCAGTACAAATCCCTGGGGAACATCACTGGTTACAGGGCTCCAGCTAGACTCTGCACCATTAATCACTGCTCTTTGGGCTCTGTTACAGAGTCAGTTTTTAATCCAAGTCACAATCTTCTCCAAGATCACACTTCCTAAGCTTGGTCATGGGGGACTGTGTAAAAGGTCATTCTAAAATTCAAGGTACATAACATGCACTGGTTATCACAGCACAAGAAGGTAACTGCCTTGCCACTGATTTTCACTTGACATGCACATTTTATTCCTTTGGCTGTGTGGTTTCATCAGTTGTCTAACCACCCAAACCTCCCTAGAATACACAACTGCCAAGTTCTCACTGCACAAGTAACCCTAAGATATGTTTGTACTTTAAAAATGTCCATTTTTTTCAAAATTAAGCTTGTTTTACAGCTCAGAAACATCACAGCCGTTTGGGTAATTTAACATACCTAAGATTTATATAGTCCTTTGTGATTTCTGCAAGATTGAAAAGTGTTCCTTATTTCGTCATTTGAAATCTCCAGATTTAGATTATTTCTTCATTAACTGTCAAAGAAAACCTGTGGATGTCGTTTTAATACTGTTTTCCAAGAGTATCACAGAATCACAGAACATTAGAGATTGGAAGCTACCTCAAAATATCATCCAGTCCGATCCCCCTGACAGAGCAGGATCCCCTAGATCGAGCCACACAGGAATATGTCCAGGAGGGTTTTAAACTTCTTCAGAGAAGGAGACTCCACAATCCTCCTGGGCAGCCTGTTCCAGTGCTCCAACACCCTTACTGTGAAGAAATTCCTTCTCACATTCATATGGAACCTCCTATGTTTCAGCTTACACCCACTGCCCCTTGGCCTATCACTAGATGATATTGAGAAGAGCCTGGCTCCATCCTCCTGACACCCACCCTTCACATATTTATAGACATTAA
>JAOXOE010000001.1:114301280-114313392 GCA_028565055.1 Phoeniculus purpureus
ACTACCACCCCCCCCCCCCCCCCAATTGTTCTAATCTAGCAAATGATACCTCATATAGGAAAATTTTGCTAAGTGTGGAGATCTAGTTATAACTTTCAGCTGTCAGCTAAAATAGAACAGAAGTTGGATTCTTTCTTTCTTTGCTTTAAGAATAAGATGCAGAGTACTGAAAGAAAAATGTGGGATGACAGATATGCAGAAAGGACTATAATAGAGCATTGGAAACAGTCAAGGACTATTTGCAATTAATAACTTTGGTGTCTGGATTCTGACTAAGGCAGCCGTTCTCTCCCGATGTTCATAGATGCTCTAATATAACACCTTCCTTTTTTCAACTAGTCCAAATAAAATAATAATTGACAGTCTGGAATATTTCAAAATAGGTGTTGACTGATGAAAATAATTAAAAACAAATAATAAATAAATAAAATAATAATACTTTCATAAAATGTATTTAAGTATAGACATACAGTAAATATATGATATTATCTATAAAATATTTAAATTTAAAATAAAACTTATTACAGATAATAGGCTGTAGATCACATCACTTGACTCTTTAAAGCTTCATCCAGCTTTGTCACTTCACCATGATTACAAACTTGATTGCTTTTTACAGAAGACTTAAAATACTCCCTTTGCTTGGGAGTACAGAAAAAGAGATGAGACAAGTACACAAGAAGAACTAGTAGCTACTGCTCCTCAAGCCATAAAAATGTAATTAAAAAGAATTTATTATTTTAAAGGTACTTCTCATGCAACACACACTTTTGCTGCAGTGTGTTGTCATTTAAAAAGCCATCAAGAAGACTGAACTTGCTACACAGATAATTAACTGAATAATAAGGGATGAAATCATTGTTCTGTAATTTCACCTGGTTAATTCACACATTTGGCTTCACATTCAAAAAGTGATGAAGCTTTGTAAATACAAAGCTTTTCAGACTTCTCAATTGCATATGAAAGATGTGTCAGTGAAGGTATTCCGTACAGGATGCTAAAGCTTTAACATATCGTCTGTTGCCTCAGGATAGATCAACAGGCTCACAGCAGCTGCTGTCATAGAATTGTTTATTAACGTGATGAAAGATCAAGCATATACATTCTCTAAAAGTCACCTGAGGAATTAATAGTGAAAAAAAGGCCAAGAAAACTGCCACTCCTTAGAAAACTTCTGGAAAGAAAATAGAGGGGGAAAAAAGATACTGGTCTCCTGTCTACACAAGTATTTCTCTCCACACTCAATCTGGTTGTTAAGAAGATGATGCCATTCTCCTTCCACATCTTTGGAAACACTGAAAAGTCAGCTAACACCCTGCTACACTCTCTGCTGGCTCCTCACCCTATTATGAGGCCTTATAAAAACAGCAATGGCAAACATAATGAAAGGGAGCTTCTGTAACTTCCCTTTTAACTCTTACACAGCACTTTAGAATGGGGAGGGAAATGATTCAGGACTATTTCCTGGTCCAGAAATCTATATAATCTAAAGGAAAAAAGGAGTACAAAGGCACTCTGTAATGACAAAATTATAAGGCTTATAGTAATTACACTACATATGGTCCAGAGAAAAAATTAGAATTGGAAAAGAAGTTGGACAAGTTTCATCAAGAGTAACCCCATAAACTCTTAGTGCTGGGAGATGAGTCCTTAGGATTTTTAACTGATAAAGAGAAAACTGTAGCAGTGTCAAATAGCATTCCAAAGCAGGCATCAGAGTTTTCATGACAAGCCTGAGACAAAAAGTGTTCCACAAGACTTTTCAGCAGTGCATTGGAGATCATGATGTAGCCGGGAAACGCATTTAATAGGCAACTTCCTTTGAAGCATTTCCACAAGGACAGGATAAAGCTAACACAGAATTTAAACATATTCTGCTTTACTCTCATCCAGAAGTAAGTCTTATGAGCCAAACCTGGAAAGGCATCCATTGCTTATCCAACAGTTGAGCACAGAAATTAGAAGCACTTTCTCTACATGGGCAGAGAAAGAGGAGAAAGAGAATAAAAACATCTTCCTCCCCTCAAATTTCCAACAAGAGTTGGCTAGTAGATCGAGAGAGGTTCTCCTCCCCCTCTACTCTGCCCTGGTGACACCACATTTGGAATATTGTGTCCAGTTCTGGGTCCCTCAGCTCAAGAAGGACTCAGAACTATTTCAGAGAGTCCAGCGCAGAGCCACAAAGATGATGAAGGGAGTGGAACTTCTTCCTGATGAGGAAAGGCTGAGGGAGCCGGGTCTCTTGAGCTTGGAGAAGAGACACCTCATGAATGTTGATAAATATGGAAAGGGCAGCTGTCAGGAGCATGAAGCCAGGCTCTGCTCAGTTGCATCCAATGATAGGACAAGGGGCAATGGGTATAAGCTGGAACACAGGAAGTTCCAAATAATTATGAGAAGGAACTTCTTCACAGTGAGGGTAACAGCACTGGAACAGGTTGCCCAGAGCAGTTGTGGAATCTCCTTTTTTAGAGATATTTAAAAACTGCCTGGATATGTTCCTGTGCAATTTGATCTAGGGGATCCTGCTGTGACAGGATGATCGGACTAGATAATCTTTCGAGGTTCCTTCCAATCCCTAATGTTCTATGAAAAAGTTAAATCTAAGGTGGGGGATGTATTAGCAGGAGGAATGTATTAAAGTCACGCTAAATGCTCTGGATGCTCAGCAAAGGCCACAGAAGTAACTTTGCCCACAGCAAAAGAATTGACATCATATGACAGAGGACGGTAAAACCCAAGGTCACACTAGCACACCACACCACTTGCCATCTCTTAACAGAGCCGATGAAACTATCTAAGCAACTGGATAATAATACAAAATTCCTCCCTAATTCCAAAAGGGCAAAGCAAAGAGTATTTTGTCAATGGAAGCATCAATAGCCTACATAGCTGCAAAGACGGTTGCATCTGGGCTGATACGACAACAATTTCATCACCATCATCTACTGTCATTTGAACTGCTTTACTTTCTTCACAGAAGAAAAAAGAATCCAATCCAAGAATTCAATTCTTCCTTGAAACAAAGTCTTAAGCTTTTTGGCACCCCACCCTACCTGCAGATCTTTTTTTACACTGTGCTGCTGGTTTTGCTCTGTTGCAGCCACAGCTCAGGAAGATGAATCATCTTCTGCTGAAGCTGCCTCATCAGTAAGTACTGCTGAAGCAATTTAGTAATGATCTTAATATGCAGTGCTGGGTTCTTACAGCTATCTCAATTGGCTAAATACAGCACTGCACTTTGAAACTGCTACTGCATCACTTCAGAAATAGCATGACGGGGTTGCAGAAAGTACTGTTCATTTCAGTAGAAACCTCACTCTCCATGAATGATTTCTGGGAACTGATACTTGAGATCCACGAGATTAGGTGTTTATTTTGCACGTTATTACGGGATTCTTAGAACTGCTTGGAGAGTTCTTAAGAATGTAATGGTTTTGAGAGAGAAATGAGACTGTCCAACATGTCTGTACATAAAATTGGTGTGAGTACTCCAAGTAAATCTGCTTATTCCTTTACTGCTGTTGTAAATGGCAGTGCAACACAAAAGAGGGAAGTCAGAACTGCAACGAAAATACCACACTTCAAACAAATGATATTTTGCAGTTCACAGGATAGCCCTAGCTTTAGATAAGGCTATCAAAGAAATGGATAGCTTTTTTTTTAGTTAAATCAAGCTGGCATCCAGTTACAAGTGGAGCTCCCCAGGGTTTGGTACTGGGTCCTGTTCTTGTTATGATCTAGGTGAGGGTGTTGAATGCACCCTCAGTAAGTTTGGAGATGACACCAAGAGTGGATGTGTCAATCTGTTGGAGGGTAGGAGGATGTACAGAAAATCATAGACAGGTTGGATTGATGGGCCAAGTTCATTCTATGAGGCTCAACAAGGCCAAGTGCCAGATCCTGCACTTGGGTCCTAACAACCCCATGGTAGGCTAAAGACCTGGGGACATGTGGCTGGAAAGCTGCATGTCTGAAAATAATCTTGGAGTATTGTTTGACAGTTGCCTAAAGATGAGCCAGCAGTGTGCCCAAGTGGCCAAGACGACCAATGGTATCCTGATTTGTGTTAGAAATAGTGTGGGCCAGCAGGAGCAGGGAGGTGATCGTCCCCTATACTCAACAGTAGTGAGGCTGCACCTGATCACTGTGCTCAGTTCTGGATCCCTCACTACAAGAGGGATATTGAAGTGCTGAAGTGTGTCCACAGACTTGTGAGGCTTGCGAAAGGTCTAGAGAACAAGTTCTTTGAGGAGTGGCCAAGGGAACTGGAGTTGTTTGACCAAGAGAAGAAGAGGCTGAGGGGAGACCTTATTGCTCTCTACAATTAACTGGAAGGAGGCTGGAGCAAGAAGAGTTAGAGCCCCCTCTCCCTAGTGAAAAGTGATAGGACCAGAGGAAATGGTTGCAAGATGTACTGGGGAGGTTTAGGCTGGATGTTAGGAGGAATTTTTTCACTGAAAGGGTTATCAAACACTGGAAAAGTCTGTCTAGGGCAGTGGTGGAGTCATCCTCCCTGGCGATATTTAAGAGGCACACAGACCTAGTGCTTAGAGACATAGTTTAGTTGTGACCTGGCAGTGCTGGGTTGAAGGTTGGACTTGATGTTCTTAAAGGTCTCTTTTAACCAAAACATTTCTGCAATGCTGTGAATTCATTTGAAATTATCCTTGTTGAGCTGGAAAATAATTACTTTATCAACTGACTACTTAGCTCTAAAGATGCTTGAACTTGTTCTGATGTGGCAACAATTTGATGCCACCATCTCCTGCCATTTAACTGCAAAAAACCATGACAAATCTACGCTGATACTGACATACTCTTATATTATACAACCCTAACCTGCAGGCAAGTCATGTCTTTTGTAACTGATAGTTTTGAGTCACTATCTTAAGATTGGAAATTATCTATTAGTGTATGAAGAGAACAGTGAAAAACAGAAGCAAATTCACAGTTGATGAGATCACAAGACTGAAATTGTTAGAAGACCGTAATAAATATTTAAAGTTCTTTTCAATCTGTGGAAGAAATCAATTTTTCAGAGAGCAGTTTGGAATTATAGAAGTATTTCTTAAATAAAAATATTTTCCAAGGTTGGTTCAAGTTATCATAAATTAACAAAACATTTGCCTAACCTGCTGCCATAAAACCTGCTCTCCCCAAATGCTAAACCTTGCTTTGTAATATTTAGCATCCCTTAAATTAGAGGACATAAGCCAGTGTAGTAGTAGAAGTAATGACTATATTAATTAAAGAAATATATATCTTCATCAGTATGAATCATGCAGTTGCAAATAATTATAAAACAGTAAGATCTGAATGGTCTCAGTGTTCTCTGAAATTGGAAAATAAATAATTTGTATTCTTTGTTAGCAAAAACTCCATTTTTAGTGCTGTAGTTATTATCTGAGATACACAGGTAACCTTTGGCTTTGCTTTAGTAGATAAATAAAATTTCTCCTTTCATTACTGGAAGCAACACTTCTGAAAATTAAAAAAATCTTCTATTCTGCCATTGAACTTTTAAAAATACACATAATTCTTCTGGACTTCATTTGTCACTACAGGCTGTGCAACAGGATTTTTCTGATAAACCCATCAATATAAACTAAAATATGTTTACTTCTGTGAAAGACATGCATGATCTTTTGAACGACAGACTGTAAGGCAGTAGAGAACATTTCAGTAGCACTTCAAGGTAAATATATAGTAAAATCATACCTTATACTGATGGTAAAAAATCTCTGCATGTTCTCAAGAAACTTCCACGTCAAACCAATGGCTTTCAACCCCCCCTTCCCATACTACTTAAAACATATTGATTCTTTCTGTAGTACAATAAGAAAGCTTCATTTCTACCCAGCGACTTTATTCAGTGACACCAAGAATGAAACAAATGGTTATGTGAAAAGAAAATCTATCATGTGCCTCATAATTGCTTCAGGCCAGCACAGAAAACAATGAAATGGAAACTCTGGAACTGGTTATGCTCAGTGACTTCATCTAACATTTAGATGGATATACATGACTACAAAAGCACAAGTTTACTATGCCCTTTGTACTCATCCAATCTTATTTTTGAGTCTCTTACTAAGAGGCCCAGTTTTGGAGCTTAGTCTTTGCTGATTGAGAAGAAAATTAAGGAGAATAGCCATCCAGAGAGACATACAGAATTGGGCTGAACTGTGCCTAACACTCTAATTTAGAGCTCCAAAACACGGTAACACTGCAAATGGATTAAAATAAAACGTCCTTATATAGCCCTAATTCTGTGAGCAGAGAAGAGTAGAGAAGAGTCTCCCTATTTGGAAGTGCCCAAAATTGGATGGGGTGAATGTGAACAGACCACAGTGCTGGCTAAGCTCACCAGGAATGAGAAGAGAGCATGCCTACAAACAAAAGAAAAGGGACATAGTTTCTGATCCATCCAGAGCCTTTCTGTCTAAAATACATGGAACAGAAGAGCATCTCTAGCCACTGCTGGAAGACACTGATGCTGTTCAAACACTGTAGAGAGCTACTATTGAATTACTATGAAAGGTGTGGAGAAATGAATCCTATTTTTCTATTACTTCATACTCAAGCCACCAGAATATGCAGATGGCAGAACCAGCGATCCTCTACATTGTTCGCTTTTTGGTTCAGTCTACCACTTATCTTCTCAAGTTTCTTGGTATTCAGCTTCTGCTTCGTGAACACTGAACTTCATTTTTGCAGCGGTGTTGTCTTTAAGGATATTACATTTCCTACAGAATTGAGGTTAGAAAGCTTACATGATCCAACACTGCTGTAGTTACTGGAATCATTATTTGTGCCTTTTTTTTTTTTTTCCCTTCTCTTATCTAATTTCAGACCTCAAATGATCAGTTATTTATTGGCAGGTAAACATTACACAATCTCTCTGTTCAACTAAATTTTTGATTGACAGACATTTTCTACAACAATAGAAATCTATTTTTCTGACTGATTTTTAAAAAATTAAATACCAGGTTTTATTTCTGTAACTAATCTTACATCAGGCAGACTACTCACAGAATCACCAGAGTTGAAGAAACCTCAAGAGATCATCAAGTCCAACCTCCACATAATTTCTAAATGAAACTTCCTGTATTCCAGCTTGTTCTCATTGCTCCTTGTCCTATCGCTGGGCACAGCTGAAAACTGCCTAGTACCATCCTCCCTAGAGCTATCCTTCAGATTTATAGGCATGGAGGTCTCCTCTCATTCTTCTTAAGACTAAACAGGCCCATATGTCTGAACCTTTCCCTGTATGAGAGACGCTCCAAGCCCCCAGTCATCTTTGTTGTCCAGTAGTTCCTTGTCTCTCTTGAACAGAGGAGCCCAGAACTGGACATAGTACATCAGATGTGGCCTCACCAAGGCAGAATAGAGGGGGAGAAGGAATTCTCTAGACCTGCTGGCCACATATTTCTTAATGCACCCTAGAATACCTTTGGCCCTCTGAGCAACAAGGGCACACTGTCAGCACACGGTCAGCTTGCTGACTGCCATAACACCAACACCTTTCTCTTCAAGGCTACTTTCCAACAGGTCTACCCCTAACTATACTGATGCATGGGGTTGTTCCCCCACAGGTGCAGGACCCTATGCAGTACTTCCGGGTTTAGATTTTATATGTGATAGGACAGCGTGAAAATCCCACAGGTCAGTGGAATTTCTTTGGTTTAAAATCCTCCAGTCAAACGCAAACAAATGAGTTTGAGTCTTGGGATCTCTGAATAGCAACTGAAGTTTGTAATTCACTGCTCATATACAGTTCTTACAGGAAGCTATAACACAAGTTATACCATTCAGCCAAACACCACCGTTACATTCCTTTGTTGTGAATGTCTGAATGTTTGTTCCCCAGGAACAAATACTGTAGTGTACCCAATCCATTCTTATGACTGTTGGGCTAGTTATGGTTCAATACAGAGCAAGAGAAGCATATTACTTAACGACAGGATTTTCAGTACTGTCTAAACCCTATGGATTTTCAATAAGAAAGCTCCATTGCATACCCTTCCCCTGTTATAGCCCTTAGCTACTGCAAAAGATGCTGGCTGCTAAAACTTGCAGTGTCCTGAAAATGACTGGAGTAAAAGACCTTCTGTTTACTACTAAGCGCTACATGGCTGAACAGTGAATCACTAAATAGTACGTCTGACTGCAGAGACATACAAGAGGCATACAAAAGGCAGTCTCACAAGCATGTGAAGTAGATGAAGATCCTGCAGTTTGTAATTACCTTCAAAACAGACTACAGACACGAACCAATATTACCAACTGGATGTGGCAAATGGATGAATGCACAGAGTTGTCTGAAACCCTCAGCTCTCTATTACTCAACCTATTTGTGTCTTTCTTTAACTCTTACACATAAACCAAGGTAAGAATGTACATGGCCTTTTAGGACACATGCTAGGATAGCAAGGGTCTACATTCAAAAGGGACCGCTGTCATGACCTGTCTCCTGTATTATGCTATTGCTACACAATGCATATTTAACTTCTTGTTTTCAAAACTGTTTGGCAAAATTAAAATACATCTTTTGTTAGGTGGTTGCTGACTAGAGAAACATCAATTTAAAAAAAATAAATCTAAACTTTGTGTACTCATAGCTTGTAAAGGACCCTTGTCCTTTATCATCTTTGAGATGCCGAAAGATATGATCTACTACACATACACTGGCAAGTTAGTTATCCTTGAGTTTATATGGCATTATGGAAGATAAGACTTGCTTTAATGTGGTACATTCTCAACACACTCAAGAAAGAACTCAGTATATATTGAGTTTCATACTGACAGAGACACACAGACAAAGAGACAACTGAAAAGATATTTGCTAATCCAAGTTTGGTATGGAATAGTCTTCTTGTCTAGAAAACAGATTCACTTTATTTGCCTTGTGAGTAATGGGAGTAAAGGGAGGAATGGTATGGGAACTACCATGCTGATTTTCAGGACCTGTTCTAGACACCAAAACCCCAGTTTCACTCTCATAAGTATGAAACACTGTGTATATAAACACTGTTGTTCTTGCACTGTATAGTATTGGTGCAAAGGAGTAGTTCACACATACATCATCTGAAATATGCACAGGTAAGTATCATGTGAGTGACTAGCACTGAAACCCACAGCCAAGACTCAGAGGTTTTATTCTCAACTTCTGCCACGAGTTTGAGGCCTCCCGACAAATATTTTTCATGGATGATTTAAAAAAATGCAAAGTAACACTGCTACAGTAAGTAATATTGATAAGATTTCCAATCAATTTAGAACCTATTTACTTCAATCTGCTTTTTTCATCTGTGAAATATGAAAAGCGTATGAGGTTATGCTTCCTCACTGCCTAAATTATAAAGACAAAAAGCCCTGGCTTTTGCCAAGAACTAGCCCATCAATTTATTGATTTTTCATCCAAATTTCCATTTAAATTATTCCTACAGTATTGTAGTGAAAATTTAAAGATATTCAGCTTAATAATAAAATTCACAATTGATAGTTCATACCTGCAGTAATTTCATATAAGAATAGAGCTAAGAAATAATGTTTATAACACTAAGCTGAAAAGCTTCTTTAATAAAAGGCAATTTTGTGGTATCTGCTGTCTTTTATGAAGATAAGTGCAAAAATAAATAGTTTCAGGCACACAATCAAAACAAACACGATGCAAAACCATTATTAGGTAATGATTGCCTCTCCTGACTGTTTCCACAACACAGCAAAAATTTAGTCATGGTGAATAATTTTTACTATTTCATCACAACCTGAAAGGATATGTTAATTCTAGTTTCTTTAGCCTTAGGTTACTCAAAATGACTGTTGTATCTCACATTTAGTTTAATTCCAAAGCTTTAAAAACACTACTGCCTGCACTACTATTCTGAGCTCATGCACATACAAAACCTCATTAGAGACACTTTTCTATTAGAAAGTCAATTTAGTGTTGTAATTGACCAAAAGAATCCAGACTTTTGGAGGTTTACCCTCATATGCATGTTTAAATATATCTTAGTCTTTGCCAGGAGTAAAGGATGATGAATAAACACACTCCTGTGTTAAATAACTGTAATATACACAGAGGAGGCATAGTGCAATAGTGAAAACAGGGCACTGCCTCTACTTACTATGAATGGGCAATTCCTATAATTCCACATGTATTAGAAAAACACATAGCAGTTATTGATACAAAACTAATACATAGCAGCATAAGCTGAGTTAGATGAGTGAAAGTTTCATGCTTGACTTCCAAGTAATTTTGTTGAAGGACAAACTAAATTCTACTGTGTATCTGATTAAGTTACTGCAGTCTTCTTGTTCCAAAGGTAATTGAGAAAAAAAACCCCATCAGCTTGATAGCAAAGAGGTTAAGTTGTACAATTACAAAGCCTTCTGACAAAAGAGAGAATCCAGAAACTGAATTTTACAGCATCTTAAATGAAATCAAGGGTAGAGGAACTTTATAGGAAACGTGTGCTGACAATGTAAGCATAATGTACCTTCATCTTGCATTTCTTTAGGAGATAATGAGCCAAATGGAACAAACCACAGCTTCTTGAATTCTTCTATATTTACAAAAAACAGATGCAATCATGAATTTAAATTCTACCAGTCTAAATTCTGCATTTCAATATTTGACAGGCCAACCAGCTAACAACAAAGCCAGATGCCAAGTGAGCTACAAGAGAAGTTAAGCATGATGTTTTAAATGGATGTCTTTTATACTTACCTTTAGGTCCTTTGAACAACTTGATTTCTACTACGGTCTCCAGAATAGGTCTCCTTCGACGAACATACAATCGTACTATAGAGCCAGCCTCTTTTAGGGCCTCCACGGCTTTGCTGTGTGAGACTTCTGACACGTCGACCTCATTCACTCGCAAGATGCAATCATTGACCCTGCAGTAAAAACAAGAGAACCATAGATACTACATGTTTCACTCGTTATTTTGGACCAACCGGAGTTTTGCCAGTAGTGCTGTAAAACAAAGAACACTTCATTGGGAACTCTGCCTGATCACAAACTTAATGAGATATGCTTCATCAGCAATGAGACACAAATAGAACAGATAGTCCCTCCAAAAGACATACCTATTTCAAACTAGTCTAACTAATCACCCGCACCTACCGCCCTCCTTCATACATTGGGCTTGGATCCACTAAAGTGTTAGAAATGAGTAACACACTACTTGTCTTTACAGACTTCGTTAAAACACTTTTTCCTAAACAACGTACTTGATTTAAAAGGTTCACCTGTGTGCAGTTGCTCCTACAGTTGCTCTTAAGGATTTCCTTTATTACAGAGAGACTTGTTTCTTATTATTATTTTTGACTAAAATACTTCCTTAAATCTCTCATATGTCTTTAGTACAGAATTCTAAGCTGACAAAGTAAAAACGCTGTCCTACACAAAGCAGAAAATTTAAAAAATAATCTGTCATGGTAAATAATTTGAACAGAATTTATTCTTTATGTCTTCACCACTGACTGTAGGCTCAAAGGTCTGCTGTATGATAATAACATTTATTTTTCATAGAATACTAATAAAATCAGTTTATTAGCGTGGCAGGGACAACCCCAGCCCAGTGCTGTCCCCAGTGTGGCAGGGACAACCTTGGGCCTGGCCCGGCCCGGCCTGGTGCGGCCCTGATGCCACAGGCCGGAGAAGCAAGACTTTGGTGCAGATCTACCACCACCCCCACAGATCAGACCTTCAGCTTTGCGGTGAGCTAAGGAATTCCCTTTCTTCCTCCTGGAGCTGAGAGAGGAGGAGAGAAAGAGGAGAGGGTCCTGGAAAACCCTCTCGGCCACGTGCAGAGTGGAGGCCTGCTCACGCAGCCATGTGGTCGGTCTCCATCTTGGGTCCCGTGCGTGGCCAGGGCCATGCGGCCGCCACCATTTTAAAGAGCCCTGATCAGCAGGAAGAAAGACTGGGGGGTGCTTGGTATTGAGGATAATTCCTCCATGCTTAGCTGAAGAAAGCAGAAGGACTTGAGAATCCTTAAACCTTGGGCATGAAAGACAGGGGCTGGGTTCTTTGTTTGAAAGCATGTCTCCTGCACCGAGGGATGCAGTTCAGGCGCTGAGGAATCAGGCTGTCCTGAGAGCG
>JAOXOE010000001.1:114314839-114329448 GCA_028565055.1 Phoeniculus purpureus
ACAGAGGCAAAGGAGGTGTTCAGTATCTCTGCTTTCTCTGTATCCTCTGTCTCCAGGGCACCCACCTCATTCAGCAGAGGGCCTACATCGCCTCTAGTTTTAGTTTTACCTGCTATGTATTTCAGACCTGTGCCAAGAAGTTGTTCTGACTCATAATCCAAGATAGTAATACACAAGAAAATCCATTTTTATAATTCCATCAATGCGTATGGTAATTGAAGAAAATAACCCAGAGAGGAGGAAAATTGTTCCAACAAGATGTTCCATGTTCCTACAACAAGATACCATTAATATACTTTTTCTGAAGACTCTCAGCTCTTTTTTTTTTTTTTCATTCTACTCATAACCTTGATGCCATGTATTTTTAAGTAAGGTCTATTCATACAGTTATTTTTTAAGATTGCAAAAAATTGTGCAAATTGCTAGTGAATTGTAAAAAGTTCTAATGAGAGACAAAACAGAGAAGGAATGTGGCTAATGAATTTTGTAACAATTAAGAAACTAGAGGAAATTTTATTTTCTCTTAGTCTATACAAATAGAACTCAAAATAATTCTTAAGATGTAGAATTTTAATTGCTAAGAATATCTGCTGATGATACAAGTTCACAGGATTCTGGACTAAATTGACTTGTATGCCAGTAAAAAGCAACATTTATAAACATTTTTGAGAATTAGTGTGCCATGCTCTAAAAAAACCCCCAAGAAAATATGTTCCAACTGTATTTTAGAAGAGCCTAAGCTTAAAAGCCATATGTTTTCTTAGAAAAACAGGGATTTCATATCTCAGTTGAACACAGCATATGAATCTCAGTAATTTTTGAGGTATAAGTAACGCTATTTCTACTTTAGCCAAAATACTCAAGAAGGGTATTAGCACTCTGCTTACACTTAAATTTATTAAAATCTGTAGCCTCTCTCATGCAGGTAACAGCCGAGTTTAAAAGAGTTAGGCTGCTCTGCCTATGGCACACTGGCTCATGTAAATACTTTCAACAAAATGAATATACTTTACATGACCTTTGAGGTATAATTCAAATATTAAAAACTGTGGACTGCAAAATACAGAATGCATTACAATCATGCCAAGACAGCTACAACTGATAGAAGAAATTTTGCCATTAAGGGAGAAGGTCAGAGATACAGAAATTTGCTAATAGTTGTTGCCATCTTCAAACCAAATAAGGGCTTGAATTAAGGCAAAATACTATTCTTTAAGGGCTTATTCCAAGCCTGCCGTAAGTCTGACTCCTTTCATCCGAGTTCCACATTTGCTGTTTTGAAGAAACCATGCCGACATCCTTGAAAAGCTGATAATTGCTTCAGCTGAGTTGTAAGTAAACAAGACAAGTACAATCCTTAGGCACTTACTAGAAATATAGTAGGTGACAAGTTGTTCTGTGCAATATGGTGTCCCGAAGAGAAACCCAAAGCAGTCTAGTATACAAGCAAAGAGCCCCAGAAGAACAAATAGCCCTGCCAACACACATTAGCTCACTTGCAGCTCCATGAAGAACCTAGTGGGAACCAGCTCCGAACTCAAGAACAGGGCAATAATCTGTGCTCCATGGCATAATATTGTGACACTGAAGGCCAAAGTAACCAACCGGTTAGATTTATCAGACAGCTTCAGACTAATAGGCAGCCTATTATCAGTATGACCCTGCTTCTCACAAACACAGTCATCAGGCTTTCTATTGCTGAATGGCCAACATTAATAGATTATTTCTAATTCAATATTGCTCTTTTTTAGCATCTCAGGTCTTAAATTGGTATGAACTTTATTCATTCTTCAGTCAAAGCTTAGAAATGAAAGTAAAAATACTGTTATTAAGGGGGAATCAGTGTAAACCTATGGAATACACCAACCAGATACTTCCATATATCAGTATGAACACACTATGTAGGCAACAACAGAGAATAAGTGACTAAACATTGACTCTTTTTCCTTGCTCCTGCTTCCTCTGCCCTTTTTCGCCACAATTTTGCAATGAAAGGACTGATGCTTCCTTTGTTCCAGGAGTTACAAGAACACAAGCCTCTAAGCAGGAATACAAGATTACAGGTGACAAACTGAAAGGACTCATTATTATCCTTTCTTCAACAGAACAGCACATAACACAAATGTATGATCTGACCCTTGCAGAATCCGTCTAGAACATCAGTTAGGCAAACTGACTCCCTCCAATTTTTTAATGCTAGACATACCCTTCCTGTCCCAGAGTAAGTTACATTTACAGTTTATTGGGGCAAAAAACATAATTATTGGTACTACCCCACACAGTTTCTTTCCAAGAGGAGTATTTTTAAAAAAAATTCAACTAAGAAGTCAGAATAAAGGTTCACAAATTTATTACAACAGTCTTCAGACCTGTCTTTCCAATTAGAGAATATAGAGTTAGAGCTAAATGCCAATGATATGTATATACCATAGAGCATGCTCTTTACTTTGGCATTACACAATTTCTGAGGCAAATTCATATATACCCCCAGGGCCCTTTCTGACGTTGGAAAGCAGTCTAAAACTACTGCTATATCTACTTTAAGATTAAAGAAATAAAAATCAGCAATAGAAGAAAATTGCTGGTCATTTCTGGAAACTAGAGAGGATCTAGTACTCATGACAATGTCTGATGAAAGTACCACCATTCCTAACTCAAAATGTGACGCCTGAGTGCTTGATATCTGATTGAATGATTACTGTCTGGAAAGAATACTGGATAAAAAAATACTGATTTGAGAAGGGAATAATTTATGAATGACAAAGCAGAATTTGAGTTGAGCTTAACAAACCTCTGAGATTCCATTAACAGTTTTAACTTAAACAATACACAAATATTGGTGCAATAAATTGGTAACTCAAATGTATTTAACATAAAGGCACCATTCAAAGGATCAAATATAGCTCATGCTTCTACTAAGGGAAGAAGTATCTTTAGTCCTGTAGAAAGCAAATAAAGACTTAACTCTAAGTGTTCAATTTATGAGAGAAAAAGGTATGATCCTTCAATCACCTAAATTCTTTAGTAAGTGGCATTAGTCACCTCCAATGAAATAAATTGAAAACAAAAAGCCCAAAACAAAATAAAAAATTAACTTTTTCCCCTAAAACAATGGCATGGTCCCACCCCAACTCTTCTTGGGCAACCTTGAGCAAGTCACTTAACTTTTTTTTTTTCATAATTTTCAAACAGAAGATCTAAACCCCACCTGCTTCCCACTCCCTTTGTCTCCTCTTGTTTACAGCGTAAATAAACTTTCCAGTGGAAAGTCTACACCTTCTTGGCTCATCTCAAACAGGGACTAACCCTCAGCATAGCCTTCGGCATATTTAGCATAACTAATACATAAACATAAAAGCATATCCTTGCCTTTTCCTGACTGCATTTAACCCTTGAACTAGTCTTCAGAAGCGAGAGATGAAGGGCCAACCCTTCAACCACGCACAAAGGTTGGGCTGCAAGCGTGTTTGTGTGTGTGCTAAGACGGGAACTAAACACTTGCACAGCATTCCTGTAACTAAACACACCCAGATGCATTCTTTCTTCCCCTGCACTGGCAAACCAGTTTTGGTTTGCTGCATGTCAAGAGTCTGATGACTTCGCTGAGCTGACAAGTCTTGCTGAAAAGCAAGGTGTGCTCATTTAAGCCTAGTGTTGTGTTTCTGCAGCCTCACAATTCGTATCAGCAACTGGGATGATTTTCAGCCCAGAGACAGAAATAAAAAGTCTTAAAAATGTTTTTTACTGAAGAATAAAAATGGAACCCAGTCTGTCCTTCAGTGTACCATCCACCTTCAGTCCACAGCTGCTTTGGATGTTTCAGAGGGTGACCTTGAAGTGTGTTAGCTAACACCAGAGCTTGAACTTTTCTTGAAGAAATTTTGGCACAGAAAAGAGCCACCAATCTTTCCAATTGAACAGTTGATTTATAGCGTGTTCCTGCCTAATTGGTACAATTAAAAAGAAGCAGAAGGGCAGCAGAAAAATCCTGGGCATGAAAATCCTGCTCACTCCTTCCAGACTGGTGCAGTGTCTCAGACACTGGGTCCAGGACCCACTAGCACAGTCCTACTTCTTGAACTCCAGAAGGCTGCATAAGAAAGCCAGAAGGATGACAGGGCTTCCTCCCTTGTATACCACGAGCCAAATAATGCAGTAAAGCAATTCAGATCACAACCAGGAGGGCTTAAGGTCACACCAGTGTGACTTGCAGGTGGAATCTTAGCTTCATTTAACTTCCAGAATGAAGACTGGAGCTCAAGTTGTCAGGCACTAGTCTAGATTTCAGAAAGCATTATTGCTTGAAATGACTCTCTGCTTCTGTACCCTGTTAATGAGATGACCTTGCTGAGATCTGAGACACAACCAGCACAGCTAACAAACTGTCACAGGACATGTACATTTATTGTCCTTCGCAGCTGCTGTAGTTACCCCATCTTACTGAAATGTCAATGTACTAAAGTCTCTGATAACTGTAATTGAATTTAAACCACAAGTAACGACATCAGCAAAAATATCAGTGGAGCAGCCCATTATCATAAACAGTGTCTCTATACTTTTCTCTCTGTGTTTCATTTATGTCTCTAATTTCTATTTTTAAAGTTGCAAGTCAGAAACAGACAGCACACTGCACTATATAATTAGGAATGGAAAAGTCCCTGCAGCCTTTAGACTATTAGAAGAAAATATATTTAGAAGCCTGAATATGTTCTTATTCAAACAGTTTCAATAGAGGACACATCAGCCTTTCTGCTTTTTTCTTTTTGCCTTTTCCCCCCTATTTTTTCTCCTTAAAGATCTTAAACTCAGCTGCAAGAAACAAACTTGGCTAACAAGCACTTTATCTGCTGTTTAAAATACTTTGGATAATTTCTGCATTTTAGCCTAGTTCTGAGAACTTCCTGGAGCGAGACAGAGGCTCTCCTTCCGTTAACCCTTTCTGCCACACTGAATACATCTTTTTATACTTTTAGGCAGTGCAGCATTACCACAGGATTTCTGTCTGTTTGGGAGTATTCGCATAGGTCTCTTGCTGGAAAATATCCACAAAGCTAATGTCTTGAACCCCAGAGGGTCTGACCGCAAGGACAGCTCATACTACACAAAGATGGCACAGCAAAATCCCATGCAAAGATATCCAAGCCAGCTCAGACACTGACAGAGGAGATCTAGCATGAAAATCCACCTGGATCGATATTTCCCATGTGTCCACAGCCAATTACCACAGGCAAAAGGCTGTATTAATGCAGCTTTGCAATGCTGAGCTTGTTTAGCACCAGCTTGAGTTCCTGCACAATCTACTATGCAGTAATTAATTTCAAAAGAGGGCCCATTAATGCCTATGCACAGCAATAAAATTAGAAAAAAGAAACGAACACTCACAATCCTGTAGTGCAAAAAATCTCTCCCATAGGTAACAATCAGAGATCTTGGCTCCTGGCAGCAGAATTTTTGCAGAGACACACAACGAGGCAAGATGGCCATTGCAGAGGCTAGCACTGGAGCCACCCAGCTGAACCTTACCAACCTCATCTTCGCTGAGGGTCAGGCAACCCACTCAGCACAAATCAAGCCCTTTGCCTAATACAAACACTGCTGTTCCTATTGACTGAATGCTCACACTGCAGGAAGATCAGAGCTAAAACATGTGGAGGGAATTGTTCACTCATCTAAAACATAAAAGCTGTATGAAGTGATAATCCAGACCTGTGGTCCATCAAGCCTGCTGTTTCTTTTCAACAGCGAGTTTTAGCAGACAGTAAAGTTTTAACGCAGTGTTTACCCAGAACATATTTTCAGCTGCTGACAACGCCAGTCTTTCCTGAGTCAGATATACTTTTGCTTTTTCCTTTATCTAATGGTTCTAGATAGATACTTCCACAAATGTGCTTAACTGCTTTTAAAACCATTTAATCTTTTACCATCCACAGCGTTCTCTGTCAAAGAATTTCATGGCTTTGCTGACATTTAGGTAAATACCTCCTTATGGATATCTCACCCTGCTGTTTATTAGTTTCATTTGGTGTCCCCCAATCCTTTTGTAAGAGCCAGCAAACATTGCTCCCTTGTCATTCCGCTTCTCTCCTGCAGTTAGGAAATAGGATAATCTCTGACGTCTTGTAACTGGTTTTTCATAACAAGAAAAAAGTACCTGCTAGACAAACTCTTCAAGCCAAAGGCACATCTTTGAACTGCTAACTCTAATTGAATTTCAGGGGAGGAAACATCACCACCCATCTTTCTATCTGGATGCATCCTGGCTGTAACACCTACAGATTTATAATTTAACTCTGAGAAAAGAAAACAGCTGTTCAGGTCACAGTTGTTGTGATTACGGGGGGTTTTTATCTTAACAAAAATCACATTGGTTTAGGCTGAGTAAATTTTCCAGCCAAGACAAAAAATAAATTTTACTCCAATACACCTTGAAGTAAAACAAACTGGAATAAAATAAAAGGTTAGACACTCAGCGAAACAAAAATCAAAACAAGCTGCTGTCCCATTATCCAATACCATCTCCTAGAAAAACACTTTAACGACTTCTGCTTCTACCACTGAAGCTGCTACATTTTGTATAGTGTAATGCTTTCAAATTGCAGTCAAAATCTTCCATTATTCAGGAAAGCATCCTCAATCACGAGGCTTGAAAGAATTTCTGCTTCTTGCTTTGACATGAGGAAATCTTTTCATTTGTTAGAGAAATTGTAACTAAAACAGAAACTAATGCAGGTGATCCTGCTGTGGCAGAGGGATTGGACTAGATGATCTTCTGAGGTCCCTTCCAATCCCTAATGACTCTATGCATGTATGATTGCATCTGAGCAGTGCTCAGGGCATCCATAGAGAGGAGAGCCTGGCCCAAGACCTCTACCTGACTCTCCAAGCCGCACGCTCACAGCAAGGTTGCTGTGCCCCAATAAACAATTACTTATCTTTGAGGAAGTGAAACAACTTTGGAAGAGAAGAGTAAAGCACATTAATTTCATAGCCCATCCAGTATAATGGTCTGATTGCTCCTCAGGGAAGTGTAGGCTCATGCTCCCCATGAGAGGAGGGTGAATGCAGATTCCCTTTGGAGGTGAAGTGAGGGGTGATTTTTACCACCTTGACTTCTGTGGCTGAAGGAAGCCCTGATTTACTCTTTTCCCCTTGCCAAGGAAAAGCAATTTGGACCTCATTTTGTATGTAAAAGGTTTTTTTTATACAAAATACATTTTGTATGTAAAAGGTTTTTTAGACCTGGAATTTGTAGATAATTTTAATTGATTGTAATGCAGCTAGCACTCCACTGAGAAATGTTGACAGGGAAAGGGACACTTAAAAAAATAGCTTATTTAAGTCACTACAAGTCAATTAAAGAACTTGTACAATTTATATAAACTACACATATACTGAAAATCCAAAAAAATTACTACTGTCTAATGCACTAAGCATTATAATGTAAACTACTGATTTAAAAACAACTTGGTAAGTAGTTAACCTGAGACAGCTTTTATCTGTGGAATGAATTTGTTACCAAGATTTCAAAACTGATACTCATTTCAAAATCAATAGCTTGACCTTATTTTTATTTAAGTTGTATAAAATCTTAAGTTTTATAAACTATGTGAACATGTAATACATTATATTGACTTCCTAATACTTTAGCTTTACTCATGACCTCATGCAATGTGGTCAGTAATATCCAGGAGCAAATTCCAACACAACACCAACTCTAAATATTAGTCTCTAGACAAACCCCTTAGGACAAAAAAACCCAACACAAAATCCCGTACATTTACAATTTCTCACATGTCTACTCAAAGGTTGAGTCAACATCACCGCTAAAAAAGTGCCATTCTTTTTGTGTCTGATAAAACTCATTAAGGTTAAAGTTGCTCCACAGACAAACACAGTGCAGAGCAAGGAGAGAAGCAATACACCACCTGGTTTAATGTTTCGCAGAAGAAATGCATCTCTTTACACACAGGCTGAGAATGGGAAGTAGTTATTTGCTGATGGTAGCTCACCTTAGAGGGCTGAGGGAGGAGTAGTTGACACCCATTCAATTTCCACACAGACAGACTCAAACACAAACTTTTAGAACAGTCAAGTCCTATTACACCCACAACAACTCTCCTTTTCTTTTTTTTCATTGCAAACATCTTGAGAGTAGACTGATACTCTGTTGCTGTATGCTGCTTTTGCAGGTACAGCTGTCCTAAATAATTTACAATTACAGGATTTGTCTGTGACATCAAGCCTTCAGTCACTGCTTGGCTAGCGTAACTCAAGGGAAATTACCTCCTTTGCTAGGTAAGCCGCACCCAGAGTAGTTTTATTCAGAGTTTATGATCTTTCACTTCAGACATTATTTCTTTTAAAACACACCCTGCATGAGATAAACCCTCTCCCCCCAGCACAAATTGCATCCTCTTCAAACAGGGTTAGGGACTGTTCATCAAGGTAAAGCTGCTGAGTAGGGGATGAGCCCTTCCCTTTGCCACACACATTATCAAATACAAATCAAAACAATTCTCCACCCATTAACTTATCAGACCTGTGCTTCCCAACTAGAAATCAAATACAACCATGCTAGAAGCAGACTTGAAATAGCACAGAACAGACACAAGTATGAGGTGACTCAGGCCAGTAGCTCCACCAGTCAGTGGCCAAACACCTGGTTATTAATTGATCAGCCTTACAGGTCTGACGAGCCCGCCCGCCTGCCTTTTCGTTTAGTTGTATCTGACTGAGACAGCAAGGGGACAGCAGAAGAAGCAGACAGGAGTGGGTAGGAAAGGGAGGAGTGGACAGACAGCAGGGTGGGCAGGATGCTGGGGCTGGGAGGGGCTTCGGAATGTTCCCCTGAAAGAGGCTCTCAAACTTCTGTCAAATTTTGCTTATTAACCTCTTTTTGCACAAATTACTATTCCCACTTTCTATTCCACCTCCCTCCCCCACATTAAGTTACTTCTCCCACCCTGCATTCCTTTTCCCTCTGCGTTTTTCATCCCTCTTTGTGATCCACTTTTGTAGCCTTAGCTCTTACCACATTTTTCCATTCCTCCGTCCGTTCTCTAACTCCCCAGTTATCCTCAGTGTCTCTGCATCTTGTCTCCTGCCACAGCCAAGCACGATGCTTTCCTTCTGAAACTACTCCCACTAGCAACCGAGCACTGAACCTCCGAGCGCATCCAGCCTCAGTCGGCAGCTCGGCTTGATCTGCGTGGCTGTGGCAGCCGGTGGAGGCAGCAGCCTCTAATGGTGGCCGAAAGGAAAACTTCTGCTCACAAAACAAGTATTCGTGTCTGCCCTTCCAAGCCAGAGGCCAAGGTGGCCCAGCTGAGAGGCGAAGAACGAGGAAAAGGAGGTGTAGGTATCTTTGGGGTGTTGTGAGAGTAAGGTGTTGGGATAAAGAAAGAGGAAAGAAAAACAAAATCCTGTCAATACTGAGATGAATGAAGGCACCCGGAAGCTGCAAAGCACCTCCCAGCTGAAGGGCTGCTCTGCAAGTAGTGGAAGATGCCCCAGGCCAGGTTCTGTAGGTGTGGTAAAGGGCAGGGACAGCTTGGAAGCCCTGACTTACCCTCAGAGCCCTCCGGTTTAGCTGGCTCCAGTGCCACGAAGTGGCTTCAAAGCCCAGAGCCTGGAGGAAGAGCAGCTGCCGTGGCTCAGCCTTGATGAGCCTGGCCTCAGTGAGTCCAGCTGGCAGATGGATGAGGTGTTTCCCTTAAGACTGAGATATACTTTGCAGGCTAAATACACTGAACTACTCGGTTGTACCTCAGTCCTGGTTAAAATCTTCCAATCTGACAGCAGCACTGTGTGATGCACCTTCAGAGGGAAAAACCAGTTACAACAGATAGCCCAGAAGGCAATTCAAGATCCAGTACTTTTACAAGCACTTTTCATCTGGGGTTCTCAAAGTGCTTTGCGAATATGAACTCGTTTAAGCTTCACACCAACCCCCGTGAGGCAAAGATAATGATCACTATCCCCATTTTACAAATGAGGAAACTAGCACGAAAGAAGAAAAGTGTTGCCACAGATCAGGCAGAGCAAGTTGAGAACAGATCTCAGCAGTCCTGCCTCCCAGGCGCTTGCAGTAACAAGTTTAAAACCCTCCATTCTGCTCTGGTTTGATTGAGAATAGCTCTTCCAAACAACACTGCAGTGCTAAACAAAAACGGAGGAGAGAGGATGTCATTCAAGTTTAGTAAGGCACTCCAGTGGCTTCAGAGCATCAGTACCATCACGCTCACACTTAGCAGAGTTAGCTGCAACTCTGAGCAGAATGCAAATAGGCCAGTAGGAAAAAAAAAAACCCCACACTTGCTCTTTGTAATGGTGTGATTCAGAGTGGCATGCAGAATGGCATCATGTAAGCCACACATCCAAACAATATCCTCACATATCTTGCAAGTTTGCTAATAAAACTCAAATGCCATAGGGAAATAAACTCCTGCTGTAATATCTGCAGTAAAAGTGGAGTAAGGAATGTGACTCCACCGATGAGGTGCTGACAGGGGATATGGTTTAACTATAGCCTGGAAGTCTAAAGTGTTTATACAACACTCAGCCAAGAGTTTTGATAGCATAGGAACAGACCGTCTCACTGCGTGCTAGTGTTTTTGGCTGTGAGAAGAAAAACGTTGACCAAGGTTTTATAATCAGATCTTTGCTGGCTATAAGGAACTTAATGATTTAATTTTTTTTTTTTGTGATAACTTAAGTCAGTTTATTTTTCATCAAAACTTTTATTTTCAGGTTCAGTGGGAATTGAAATAAATGAGGAATTCAGCAGTACCCCAGAGGATTACACCTGTCAAGTGCAGGAACAGATGTGAAATAGGTTTTCCTTGATTAATGACATACACCATAAGGAGCTGGCAATTTCTACGATACGTAACCACTGAAGGCTTCTTCCTCCACATACATTATCACTGAGCTATTAAAATTTGTAACTGCAGTAACAGTGCAAACATGCTGATGAAATAATCACTTGGATTGGGCTGTATAGTGCCGTTCTGCTACTGCAGCACTCTGGGGTGACTGTAATTTCAGGCAGGATGGGTAATAAGGAACCTTTGGGAGAATGTCTTATTAACCAGTTCAGCACCATTGCAGCAAATACCCAGTGCATCAGGATTATATAACTGCAGTGTATCCAAATCCTAATGACACAAAACGTTCCTTAAGTGTTATTCAAAATAAGTAGTTTAAATTAGTGGAAATGGCTCAGAAATTTTCAGCGGGAAGGAAGCGATCCTTTGTGTTACAGAAGAAAACTTCTAAAGAAATGTACACAACCACTGTCTCGAAAAAGGACCTAAAATTCACCAGTTTTAAATACCACCAGTCAGAGAGGTAGATTTTTCTTTGCATTAAGTTCTATCTCTTTACATGGGAACTCAGGTTAAAATGTCTTTCCCCTTCCCTTTCTTATATCACCTAAGAGAATATTTACAGCCTGTCAAAACACGTGTCAGAAATATTACCAAATTCAGAGAAACACCGAGGTTCTGCAAGACCAAATAAGGAATGCAAACTTCTCATAAGAAAAAAGAGGAAAAGAATGAATCTGCTAAAGGAATGTGAAAAGGTGAAGGCAGAACATTACCTGGTAACGTATTCTTTTGATGAAAAGGTGTGTTAGTTTATAATTCAAAATTTGAGCTGTGTCAAGACATGCTTAACTTTAAAGATAATGTATAAAAAGTGCCATTTAATTTTGTAACCTGCTCTTTTTCATGTAGCTCCCCTGTGGTCATTCTACCTTTTTTTAATTCCATAGTAGCTCAAAAAAGAGAGCTATACACATAGACAGTGTTCATAAGATCAAACTCCTAACACAAACCAGGGCAGAGTGAGCAGTCAATAATTCATGATCTAATTTATGACTCTCTGCAAAGCAAGCATGTTTTACCTAATAGGGTGAATGTCTCTTTATTAACTTACTACTAAATTATGTACTGAACTAATAGCATTGTCAGAGGTCTGTAAACAGTGCAGATATGAATCAGTGTTTTGTGGTAGCACTCTAATTATAACAACATCCTCAACAAGTTGTATGCCATTGCAGTGCACATAGAGCTGGTACTGATAGGCTTAACACCAGATCAGAAGTTAACAAACAGGGATTTAGACAGTGAATCACAAAGCAGCCACACTTCTGTTTTGATATATAATGATGGTGAAATAAAGCCAGTAACCCAAGCTGGATTACAGACACATGACACACTTGTAAAGAACATGATCTCTCTTGGGAGTAGCTCTTCACATTAATCCAGAAAATAAAAGCTCCTATTATCACTCCCAATTCACTTCTTATTAAGCAATCTAGAGCTACAAACATACCAACAGCACCAACTGTATTCCTGCTGCTCCATGAGGGATTTATGTTTCACACTTTTCATCACAGACAAAGCACTGTCAGCAGAGCCCACAGGGCAAAGACAGAAGGGAGTCCTTCAGCCAACTCTCAAGTGGGGACTTGCTTTTCCTTCTTCCCCTTGTTTCTTATTTCCTCTGAGTTTCTCAGGTGAAGTGCACGAAACAGTTAGCTATATCAGTATGTCTCCTGATGCCAATTTTCAAACGTTGAACAAATAACATGAAACTGTGGTTTCCTCTCTGATTCATTTCCAGTGAAACAGAGACATATTTTTAAAAGCTGACCAGAATGCAATCTTAACCTTTGAATTACTTTTTCTTAATTTTATTTTTGTCATAGTTTGAGGCTGGTTCAGCCACGAGGTGAATGGCAGATGCTGTCTGTTAGCCCCCTCTCGCTCCCTAAATAGGGAAGGAGAAGGAGAATAAGGGATGAGGCTTATGGATTGGAAAAGAAAACAAAAACCAGCTTTAATGAAAATAATATTAATATGAAATATATACAGAATCACTACTGAACCCAACGCTCCTGCTTGCAATTACATCACCACTGGTGCAGATGCCGGGGAAGTCATAGACTGGACTCTGTGGCAGACAGGAACTGGATGCAGGAGCTAGATTCAGAAACTGGACCCAGGAATGCATGGATTGGGATCAAAGGCAAAACACAGTCCTCCTTGGACACCAGCCATTGAAGAAGAGAGCGAGGGGAAGAGGGAAATAGAGAAGAGGGCTGACCTTTGTTGCCCCTTGGCTTTATACACAATATGACACATATGGGCTGCAATACACTGTTGGTCAACTTAGGGCCCTTTGTCCTGTCTGCTCCTACATACAGGGGGTCTTATCTTCAGAGTTCCTTTCCTGCTACATATATCTAGCTAAATTTATAAATCCTCTGACACACCACCATGGGTTAGTCTGCAGCTGAAGGGAACACAAATCTAATTTGTTAAAACCTCTGCTGGCAGGCATTTTACTAAAGCCTGTGAGGCACAGACATATGAGGGAAGGAATCACTGTTCTATTCCATGCTTTCTCCCTGATTCAGTAGATGACTGAGGGCAAGTTATTTTGGTTTTTCTCTCCTCCCACTAGCACATGTATTCTGTTCTTTTCCCCATACCACATCGCCTTGAGAGAGAGGGAATACTTTCCAACGGGGCTAACTATTTATGGTCATGACAGAACGCAGCGTGCCTTAAAAATGTTGCAGTTTCACAATTCTAAACCTCCTGACAATCAGTAATTAAAGTAGTATCAGGAAAGACACAGGTCCGAAGGAAAGATAAACACAGAACAGACTCCATCTTTAACCTGTGTTTTAGCTGGGGGTATGTGTGCTCTTTGTGATTAGTCTGCCACAGACAACTCTCAATCCATCTACTTTTCTTGCTGTTTAAGTTCTTGCAAAAATGGTTCAGAAATTGAAAGAGGCTGGAAGCCAGTTTCCTAGAAGAAACAATGAATGAAACAGCTACAGGTCTGGGCAGCTTACCAGCGCACTGTGCCTCCAGGCACAACTACTTTCTTCTTTCTTCACTTTGACTCACTCCTCATATCAACCTTCTTTCCCCTTGCACACAGCTTGGGCTCAAATACCAAAGTAACCTATGGCAAACATTAACCCTTCAAACGCAAGCTCATGGCTCTCCAAATCTGTCTCACAGTCCTGTGAGTGCATAAACTCATTTATACTCAGTTACATTGCAGTAATGGATTTTCAAATCCGTAAGACTCCTATGACCAAGAAATTGGTATAAAACATAAGATTTGAATGCTTGCTCGATCAAAGACTATCTTATTTGTATTTCAGACCTCAAGACCTTTTAAAATTCACTTTTTCACGCTTGCCTTCACAAACAGGAAGAGCAATTTCTGATAGGAATAAATAAAGAAATTGCACAGCCCACTCATTCATGTGGACAGAGTTTTGAGACAAACACCCCCACCATAAGATCAGAATTGAATATTGGGAAACTATAAACAGAAGGGAGGAATCTTGACTCAAAACAGTTTTAGTTTAGAATTGATGAAAATAAATTAATATTTTGTAAATATTTTCTCTTTTAAACCTTGACACGAAAGCTTTTCATTACTCTTACAGTAGCACAGTATCACAGTAATGCTAAGGTTGGAAAAGAAATTAAAGATCACCCAGTCCAACCTAAATCCAAATAAACCAAGTAAACCTAACATCTCACATCTAGATCATGCCACTCAGCACCCCATCC
>JAOXOE010000001.1:114329548-114344023 GCA_028565055.1 Phoeniculus purpureus
CCGGGCTCCTCTGACTCCTGGGCAGCTCTAAGAGATGAGAGAGTGCTACTCCACCAGTCTATCTCCTTTTCACACTCTTGGATACTCCTCAGCCTATGCACCTCATCCCTCAACTCAGCCACCATGCAGAGCAGGTCCTTCACCTGCTCACAACACATGCAGGTGTTCTTGGCACTGCCCTCTTGCTGTGGCACAAGACTCAGGCATTCCCTACAGCCAGGGGTCTGAGCAGCCACATCCATTGTCAGGGCAATTGTTTGGGCAAATAAATCCCTCGTGGCAGCTGTTTTAGCCCTGGATCATTTAACCCCACCCATTGCTAACAAGGGGAAGGATAGTAGATAGTACATTGAAAGCAAGAAGGAAACACCACCTAAACACCACCTAACAACACAAAACGGTGTCTGCAACCCTACTGCATGAACTGCTGCGCAAACTGCCTCTCTATAATCTAGTCACAATCCCATTTGCCTACTCCTGGTCGCCGTGCTCCCTACAAGCTCTTGGCCTTAAATACTGGAAGCCGAGCCCCACCGAGGCTCCTCCTTCCGGCTGCTCCCAAGGCAGGCTGGGGAGTGAAGTCCCATTGCCCTGGCTGGGTTTAAAAGCCCCTCCAAGACTCCTCCTTCCGGCTGCTCCCAAGGCAGGCTGGGGAGTTTACTTACTAATGGGTTTTGTTTCAGTGAACTACATAACTACACTGTTCTTCCAGTTCCATAAGCTGATTACTCTTGTTTTCACAGAGTATAATAAATGTTGTAGTTGTGTGTTGCCTTTTAGAAGCCAGCATTTCACTTGATCAATAAGAGTTAATGGTAGGAACTGCTGAGGTAGCGTATTGAAGTTCTTTATCCAGGCAATTGAGCTAACCACTATATTTTTTTCTGTCACATGCACTGAAATGCCACAAAAAAAGGCACTGAGCCATAAATTACTGGGATTCTCTTTCTTTCAGAGACTAAGAGAAGACTAAATTCAGAGCTTCTTTATTAAAAAGTAGATGCTTGCCCTTGGGCAACTGACATTAGTGAGACAGAAGCAGAAGTTTTGATGCACCAAAAATTTTAAAAGCTAAAACTGTAGAGAGAACTTCTCCTTGAACTCAGTGGGAATGGTTGCTACTTCTGGAGTTTTTATATTCTCTGTCACTGACTGGAAACTCAAAGCTTCAAAGAAACTCGGTGTGCAGCATTCAGAAGAAAATTAATTTTCAGTTAGAATCAAGCTCATTATGTTCATATTTAGGCTAGTCAATTCTGAAATTTATTCTTTAATATTCTGTGAGATTATTTTCTACAATTGATGGTATTTTCCATATGTTATATGCACATCATAAAAGATTCCACAGCTTTATGTATTTTGCAAGATAAGGAGTCAGTGTACTTCCCTAAAATGTCTCTTAAAATCTGAATTTTCTTATTTTTACGTATTGGATCTTACGTAATTTCTGTAAGTCAGTGCACTTCAGGGAGGGTAGAATGAAAATGTGGTAGTTATTATGTCCTCATAGGAGGCTGTGGAGGGGGAGATGCTGGTCTCGTCTCTGATGAGCAGGGATAGGATATGAGGAAATAGAATGAAGCTGCATTCAGGTTAAACATTAGAAAATGATTCTTCACTAAGAGGGTAGTCACTGGAACAAGCTCCCCAGGGAGACAGTTGTGGCACCCAGCCTGTTTGATTTCAAGGATTGTCTGGACAAAGCCCTTAGTCCTACATTTTAGTTTCAGGTAATGCTGTGAAAACCAGGTCTCAATGATTGTAATAGGTCCCTTCCTGTAGGGGCACATCTCATAGAGAATGGACGTGGGAGCAATCCCAGCTGTGTGAACTTAGCCGGAGACTGAGCTAAGGGCTTTGAAGCCTGCTCGGAGAGCAGGCTATGAGGGTGGTGAGGCATTGGAACAGGCTGCCCTAGTAGGCTACAGATACCCCCTCCCTGGATGTGTTCAAGGCCAAGCTAGAACAGGGCCCTGGGCAACCTGGTCTGGCAAGTGATGTCCCTCCTGGTGGCAGGGGAGTTGGACTAGATGATCTCTGAGGTCTCTTCCAACGTAAACTATTCTGTGATTCTATGATTCTTTTCTACTAATTTAAAAAAGTGCTAAGGTCTCCCCTCAGCTTCCATTTCTTCACAATATATGGCCCAAATTTCCTCAGATATTCCTCATAAGAATTGTTTTCCAGACCCTTCGCCATCCTTGTTGCCCTTCTTTGGACCCACTCCAGCACTTCAAATGTCTTTCTTGTACTGAGGTGCCTGAAACTGAACACAATATTCCATGTGAAGCCTCACGAGTGCTGAGTACAGGGGGACAGTTACTTCCCTACTCCTGCTGTCCACATTGTTTCAGATACAAGCCAGGATGCCATTGGCCTTCTTGGCCATCTGAGCACACTACTCACTCATATTTAATCAATTATCAACCAATACTCCTCTCTTTCTCTTGAGCAGCTATCTAACCATTCTCTCTCAAGCCTGTGATGTTGCACTGGCTTGTGTTGTGAGCCAAGTTCAGAACCCAGCACTTGGGTTTGTTGCTGTTCATACAACTGGCCTCAAACCATCAATGCAGCCTGTCTGTAGAGCTCGTCTACCCTCAAGCTAAACTTGTCATCTGCAAACTTACTGAGGTTGTATTGAATCCTCCTGTGCAGATCATCAATAAATACATTCATGAAAGATTTTATTTCATACAAAGATATACATTCTAGACCTGATTTCTGTTCTGTTTTAGACATTTACTTTAGGATGAGATTAGTCGTAACCTAGACGTGCTTAGGTTTATCTTCATTGACTGTTAGAAGACTGTAAGACGACTAGCTCTGGGACAGCTAGCTGTAGTTTATTAATGGAGTTACACTCCTACTCCTTTTGCCTGCAATCTTATTTAGGCTGTAAATTCTTTAGGCATTGCAAATCATGACTCCCCATCACTATCACAGTAAACATAACAATCATTTCCAAAATCAGAGCACAAACCTACTGTAAGGAATACCCAAAACTTGCTCTATAGCTGGCCAACTCCTTCTGCTTTTAACTTTGAGTTAATGGAAAAGTCATTGAGAAAAAAGCTATTGTTACCATCTGATCATTTTTCATGAATTGTAGTCCATCTGATTTAGGCAAAGGCTCCCAGAGCTTAGATTCCAGTGTAGTGATCATGAAAACTTCAGAATTTTATCCTAAATCTGTGCAGCTAAATTACCTTTATGGAGCATCAGCAGACATCACGACTGAGAGATGTGATGCAGTCCCTGTGATGGACAGAAACCTTTCTGCACTCAAGCACTTTTGTGGTTCCTCTGTTTAAGAGATGTGCTATCATTTCTTTGAGAACGCACAAGTGACTTGTGTGTCGATCTTGGGAGCTACGGTAATAGACTGATAATACAGTAATAGACAGATAATACTGGAAACAGCAGTAAGCACACCTCACTACTGCAGTCAGATAGCAGGAAGCATCTACAAAGAGCGGTGACTATTTGGCAATGGCTCTGTAGGTTGGAAAATAGATAGCCTTAATGTATAGCACCAATGCAGAGTTCTTAAGCCATGAACATACACTGATCAAGTAGGCAAGACTTTTTATGATGATCTGCCTGCTTCCTCCTCCTGCTCCCATCTTGCTTTTTGTACTAAATTAAATTAATGGTTCAAAGATGGAGATGGCACCAGCAAATTCCCCTTTATATAAGACTTGCTGTAGTCAGTTGCTTTAGGTTACTTAATAATTTCTTCTACCTTAGCAGAAAAGAGACTCGTTTAATTTCATTTACTCCACGTGACTCCAGCTGGCATATAGACTCCTGTAGAATAAGTTGCATTATTGATGCATTTTGTTTACAAACATACATGGTGTGTTTTTACCTGAGTCTTCCATCCTCTGCTGCAGCTCCTCCCGGTATAATCTTAGTAATGAATATCCCAGGATCATCCCCAATGTGCGGGTTATCTGTTCCTCCAGCAATACTGAACCCCAGGCCAGAATTCCCCTGGAAAAACATAAATAAGTAAATGCATCATCAGATGCTAGGTTTCTACAGAATTTATTTGCTGTGCATGAACAAAGTACCCTTGCTTCTAAAAGAAAGCATTTTATCTGGCAAGTCTATAATTGAAGGCAGCTCACTCAGAAAAGAACAATTAAAGAACAGAGGCGCAAACACAAAGATTTTCCAGAGTTAATAGGAGAGTTAATGGATGGTCCTAAGGAAACAAGATTTGACCTAAATATAACTGTTTTCAAAAGCAGTTCAGTAAATTAGCATCTGAACTCCAATATGAATTTATCAAAGTAAACGAGAGCTAGAGGCTAAAAACACTTTTGAAAAAAAGACTTTAAAATCCACTGTGATTTCTAAACAGAAAACGTGAATATAATTGAGATTTGAATATCATTTAATCATTTAAGTACAATATTTTCTGTTGAAAAGCGATCAGTGCACAGATTCCCATATTAAAAAAAAAAACCCAGACCCACAAAACAAGACTATTTCTTTTATCTTACTGATCTGTTAGAACGAAAGACACATTATAAGAGTCAAGTTCTTAACAATCCTACTGATTGTTTCTGTTACTCACAAAAATGCCCTCTGAGTGTTTTAATGAATTCAGTACTACTAAAAGGTTCTCTGATAACCTTCTGAAGTGACGTAATTTTGAAGCTCTCTAAAATTTGTTAGAGAAAACAAAAGCAGACACAAACTGCACAGAATTCACTAACTATTGGTGCAAGCTCACCCTGCCGTGGCAGCATACCAGGAAGGTGGTTTCACAGAGCCCATCAGCCAGCAAAAAACTCAAGACAGAACAAGGAATTGTATTTCCAGAATGGTATCCAGCGTTCGAAGGCTGTTCTCAGGTGATAACACATACTTGTGCAGCCTCGATGACTGAAATGATCTTGGACTTCATATTTTTTACTTACAGGTTTAAGGGAGCCATTTTGTTTAGCTGCTAAGTTGCTGTTAATAAAGCTGTAATGTGCTGAACTGTGCAAATAATAAGTAAATAGTAGTATCTAAATACAAGATTTGGCGTACGTCAAGCATACACTGCTTTCCACTGGATTCAAGGGTTTTGTCCAGCTAAGGACTTGTTATAGTTTGAAAATTAGCAGAATTTTCAGATATACAGATTGCCTCCTTTGGGAGGATCCCCCTCCCCACCAGTGACCTGTCCTGGGGGGAGGTGACACTATCCCAAGTACCTGCCCTTAAGGGGTGTTGTTAGGTGAGCAATATAAAAGGGGACAGTGATCTTGGTCCTGCCTCTTTTTGCTGAGAGCTTTCAGCCGAGCACAGGGGGTGTAGACTCATGCTAACCCCCAACCCCCTTATCTTTAATTGTGGTCTTGAACCCACCACAAGATTTGTGCCAAAACCCGGGAGCAAAGTAATTTTATCGTTTTAACCCGCTTCAAGTTTCCCTCATCTAAGATTGATTTCTTACTGCATGGTTGAACTTAAATCCAAATGTAATATCACAGAAATGTGTGATAATTCTTCCATTTATGACAGTAAATACCAGAGATGTTCAGAGTGGTGACAGCATACATGCTTGTGGATGAAGCATTCAAGCCCATTCATGAGATAACGTAAAATGCAAATTTCTCACAATCACTGCCTTTCTGAGCTTGCACTTGTTTCTGTTTCTTTGTGTGAAGTTTATGGGTAGGAGATGAGAGGAGAAAGAGAAAGGGCAATAATAATGTAAGTCTGAAAATGCTTTTGAACACAATTGATAGTGGGGGAAATAGATAAATTAGATAACAAATAACTTAATCCACTTAATGATTTGTAATTTCATAATAATTCTGTTTGACTATAAAATTTTGAGAGTTAAAAAAATTCCTCTTGTTTGCAAACTAGGTGTTCATAACAATCTGTATTTTACGCACTAAAGACAACACAAACAGAAGACGCTGCTGGTGGTGTTTCTTCATAAGAGTGTACCTAGAACACTGATAATTTTATCTCAATATTTTTGTTGGGTGTTTTTTTTTCCTGTAGGCTTCCTGTGTTCACATCTGGATTTGTGAAATGCTTTTTTATCTCCTATCTTTTACAGATGGCTTTAAAGTATGAATTGCTGGCTAAATTTACAGTTTCTGTCAGAGCAAGTTCAGTCAAGAAGTTCACACAATGATAGCTGACTCATTCCTAAATACGTGCCTTCTTTTTCTGTCTTACTTTATTACAACTTTCAAAAAGCCTCTGAACTTTGTTAGTTGATACTCCTTAAAAGGTTGTCTGTTGATTTTTACAATAGAAATTATCCTTCATCTTCTTAAGAGCACTAATGATGTGTAGTTTCAGGAAATCTGAACCTTTCTTTAATCTAAGCGATGCTGTGTTTCATTGAGGCAAGATGTCAAAGTACTTTAAAACAAAAGTAAGTTTCAGTATCTGAATTCAGTGTAGCCATTCGACAGAAATTGACGTAAATGCTTCAAGATCCTCAAGCTTTTCAACCTGCTGCTGCAGGCAGAGAACTTTCTGACTCTGTAAGCAATACAGTGTTCTGATGGTGGTGTTGGTTTCAGAATTGTGCTATTTTCGTGAAAAAAGATGTATTTGGTTTTGCTCTTCAGGTCTTCTAATGCAGCACCTTCCTGTAAGTAAATATTGCTGTGAGGAAATGTTAATTCATAAACTACCGTTGAGTTTATTTCAGATGGTGGAAAAACATGTCCCTTAATTCAACTATGAAACATACCCTGAGATCCATAATTTAAAACGTCACCTTTTTATAGGTTTTATTAAGTTTTTTTAATCACTCTGTGCTCATTTTAAACTACAGCATTTCTGTTTAAGTGGAGTCACGCTTCTGAAACTTTCTCGTGAAAAGTAAAATGTGAAGCAAATCCTTGCTTTCTACAGATATTCAAAAGAGTTTGGCTGGAATAGTCAGAACGTTTTTGTTATGGCCAAAATTCATTTATAACCTTTTTAACAGGTTTTGTTATACAGTTTTATGAAACTCTAGTACTTGTGTTCTGGCTAAGGCTGCTACCAGCTTTGGCTTCCCTTACAATTTTTCCCTGAGGATAGGTCTATTTCAGACGGAAAAAATTACCACCCTCACCCATGAGACAAAAAAATAACACCTGCTTCCATAAACCACATTCATCCTTGTTCTGTGGTATTAGGTTTCTCCAAGAACTACTCAACAGCATGAGAAAGTGAAAGCTGAGAATGAATCAGGCTTAGAAAACTGGGGGAATTCATTTTTGTTGCAAGAGACGAGGTAAAAAATACCTCTAAGCTTTAGGGCAAGTAGAGTAAATCAAGTAACACAGCCTACAAACGAGACAAATGATTGAAAACTCTTGACAGTCGTGGAAGGATTAGACACACACCAGGATTCGCTGTTGATCTGAAATAGCCCTTCATAAGCTTTCTCTTTAAATCTGTGCTAAAGCAGGTAAGATTACTTAGTTTGGCACATAAGATGTTATGTGGAGGGAATATACCAAGCCCAAGGAAGATCATCTGAGGCTGTTAGAAAGTTCAATGGGTGCTAAGTGCTTCTGCAGACTTTGTTTAATATTATTATTCTCCACAAAGTACTTCTCACCTAAAAAATACAACACTCTTTTAGTCATCTGACAGTGAAGTGATAGGATTTTGAAGGGTTTTTCTACCTTTCATTGAGCCGTGCTTAGCTCAATAGCATCTATACAGCGGGAGTGTTTCATCCATCACTCAACAATGCCCAGTTCAACAGCCACAGACAACATGGCAAACAGCACCTTAAAAAGCAAATTTGGCTTAAATGAACAGGTGATGTTACAAAGTGCAAAACACTTCCATCTGATTCAGTACTTTGATATAAAGTATTTGTTATCCTCACTACTCAAGGCTGTTTTAAGACTTGACGGGATGTTGCTTTGCGATTCCTTCACAACACTGCATTGATTTCTATTCTGAGTGATATGTGCTAAATAACCAAATCTTCTCCTGCCATATAGTTATTTAACTATTGCTCACCCTCATACTAGATATTTCTAATTCTACTACCTTTAATCCTGTGTTTCTACTTAAATCATTACATCAATGTTTTCAGGTTTTTCAACGTTTTCATGTCCATGCTGTAATATACTGTACTTTGACACTGTGTTTTTATCCATAGCTCAGGATTCCAAAGCCTAAACATCACAGCCACATTTCAGTCTCATTCAGAGAACAAGGACACTTGCATATTTCTCACAGTAATTTTGAACTCTTCTGTACTTTTGAATCTACTCTAGAGTAACATAATTCATTAAATTCTCACTCCTCCCCATATGCTGGCACACTCTCCAGAGGCAGAGTTTTGAGGCTCCATAGTTATATTATGCTTCATATAGTACAGATTTCCATCTCTCATAGTGCCATTTGTTGTTTGCAAGCCCCTTACCAGGTTCAGCACAATTCATTACAAAACCACAATACACGACTCCAACTGCTTCAACTACAACATCCTGTGTTTACTCTGAGTTGCTGCCTGTATTATTCTCTCATCTCTGCCTGGATTCAAGAAAATCCAACAGCATTCAAGAAAGACAATTTCAAAAAAGATCAAATGGATTTGCTTTGTCATAATACATGTGAAATCTAAACCAGCAAATCTAGGCAAGGAATAAGACCACGACCAGAGTGAAGCGATCTCTAGAAAAAATGCTAGTGCCTCCTCCACCTCTATACAGATTGATGCAAAAGGATAGGCTTGGTTTTCACTCTTGGATCTCTATAAAGTCCATATTTACAGCCTCGGAGCTGTACCAAACCTGTAGGCGTAGCCCTGGGTGGTGGTTGAGTCACAATCTCTGGATGTGTTCAAAAGTCGCTTAGATGTTGGGGGATCTGGTTTAGGGGCGAACTTGTAGAGTAGGGCTGATGGTCGAACTTGATGATCCCAAGGGTCTTTTCCAACCTGAATGGTTCTATGTATTAACTATAGGGACAGTCTTTTCCAGCATCATTGGAGCATATGACCTTGCCTGTTCTGACTCATGCAGTAAAGTTAGGCAACATAAATCCTCTTCTAGTTAACTACGTACAAGGAAAGCAAACAAATTTTCCAGTAAACAGTCTGATGAATAGCTGAAAAGTAATATGGGAGAAAACTAAATGCCCAAAAAGGTTCATCAAAACACAGATGCATGATCTTTGGAGGAGGCAAATGTTGGTTCTGGGGAGTGAAAGCTTTCATTTCACCTGAAAATAAAAAATCCTTGTTGTAATGTCTTATGCCAGGCTAGCACCAGACTTCTCATGAACCAGACCCTGGGAGAGTCCTCAAATCCCAGGACTTCACAATCAAAAGGAAAAAAAAATCAGATCAAGGAAAGGAAAGCAACCATTAAGTACAAATAACTAGATATAAGCAGGCTGAACAGGACGCAAATTCTAAAAGGAACTGAAAGAAGTGCAAAGCATTTTCACAAGACGGACTACTTATAAAACTTTGACATGATCATCACTGAAGGTTTCACAATGTAATTATCTGCAAAACCAGAGGAAATTAAAACATGTTTAAATCTAACTCTGTGACAGAGGTAGACAGTCACATTCTGTACAAGGACTTAGGGAACAGATTTTACTGAAGCTATGGAAACCAACAGAGTGCTAGCAATTAAAAAGAAAGAAAACTCCTACTAATGACTTCAGTTCCTCTCTAAAGGATGGCACCTCTCATCCCTTTCTGCTGATAATTCAGTGCTATGACAACCCCAAGGAGTGTCATGAGGCTATGTGGGAACTCTGTGGTTAAAGCAGTTTGTACCTCTAAGTCTCTGTCCTGAAAACCTGCTGCATGCCTCAATGGGTTTATTTGGACAGATTGCAGGATCACTCTAGGATTGCTTTATAAAGCACTTTGGGGAATTTGAGACTCCTGAGGTATTAAAGGTGCCGGAATAAGCCCAAGTTCTAAGCTACTGGCTAAGCTATTATACTTTTCCATTTGACTGTTGTGTTCACAGATACAAAATAAGTATATTCAATTGTTCTCATCAATGTGGTTGGATATTGGGGGGGCGGTTTTAGCACCTTCTTAATATAATGTACCCACAGAATTTCTTGGGTTGTGTTTCTTTACTCAAATACATATATGGCTGACAATTTAGATTAAAATTCTGGAATGCTTCTATCCATTAGAAGATTCTGACAATCTTTTCTTTACAACTCTTATTCAATCCCCCATCAAGAGAAAGGCATGAGTAAAACTCTTAATTTGCCTCCTTATTCAAATATTCAAATAATCTTTGTTACATGTAAACTGGAAGAAAAAGCGAAACTATTAATTAAATAAAAGCCTCAAGTCTCTCAAATCGTAAAGGTAAATAACTGAATATTCTTGCTATTGCATCTCTTACCTTGCCACCATTGCATTACTCTAGTGGCTGAGCATGCTGATCTTAGCATTACCTTCTCTTAAATCACATTAAAGCAAGCTTTTCAAACACTTTCTTGTTTTAATAATATTTAAGTCTCTTCTTTCAGGCCCCATGATACTCAATTATAGACTCCATTGAGAAAAAGAAAGAAGGATAAAAATAATAAAATTCTTCTTATTATTTATTCTTCATTTTTTCAGGTGCACAGCTAAATTTTATCGTTTTTCCAACTTTGTGCTGGCCCTCTTTTATTGCGGCATTTCTTTTTGGTATCCATTTTGTTTCTCATTCTTAGTAAACTTGACTGGTTTTGACCTTCAGCAGTCTGACATAGCTTTAAAGCTGTCTCTGAGCACGAGATAGACTAGATGACCCCCACAAATTCCTTCCAAACTGGATTATTGTCTCTTCCTATGCAATGCCAGTGGCACAAATGGGAAATAAGTTTTCAAAATCTGCTGCCAGCTTAGGAATATCTCAGTTTTATCTTAGCAATAGCATGGTATTTAAACATTTTGCATGGATAAGTCACTGTAAAAATACCTTTTCCAAGATTTGTTAGTGTACATTCCTAAGTGCAGAGGCTTTCTTGACACAGTGTGTCTATAAAAGTCAGATGGCACTCATAGCTAAAACTTTACTTCAAATAACTTTCACACATTTTCTTTGAAATGAAACAGATTGATTTTGTCACAGGGGAAATGCACAGTTCCTTTACATTTGAAAAATCAATTTCACAGGTGTCTTTCTGGGAGGAAGAAGGGAAGAGGAATCTTTAATTGGATATCTGTTTGCCAAACATGGCTAAAAACATTCCCTAGGCAATATTTTCCTGCCTTTCTATAAATCAGTTGAGACAGATTCGCTGTTCCTTTACTTACATTAACAACTGTAAAATGACTGGTAGTGTGATGAATACAGCGCACACACACATATCAATAAATACATAAGTACACAGAACACAGTAAGAACGCTACACTTCCATTCCCAGAAATATTCATTTAATTACATATAATATCAGATATTATTTTCAATTGAAAATTCAAAGAAATTCTAAATTCTTATGTCCTGCTTCAGATATGTGTCATGGTTCTAAATCTTACTTTAAAGGTGTTTGCCAGTGATTGATTCAAAGAGAATAATGGTCTTGTAATTCATGGAAAAAGAAAGCCCTCTCCTCCCCACCTGTACAGATGCCAGTTCTACCATTTCAGAGGTGGTTGCAACACAGACTGAGGAACAGACGGATTCTCAGCTAGGATTCCTACTAGACAAATAAAAGTGAGGCTACAAGTCAACCAATATACTCTTTTTAATAAGAAAAGCAAAAGCCAACAAAGACATTTTCACTTGATCTCAGAGTCTGTATGAAAATCTCACAGCCAAGATACCTCTGGGTCACCTACAGATGCTGCTCACACAAATAAGCCTATTCAGGTGTAAGCAATAAGTTGGATGAACTGAAATTTCAGAAGGATCAACCTATTTCTATTGATGTCTGACACACTGACCATCTATTTCAAAAGAAACAGCCAGGCCACAAGCAAGAGCTTTTGAAAATCCAATCTTTTAGTTGGTTTTCTAGCATTTCAGATCTAGTTTGCAGTAGCCTTTCTGTCACTAAAAGCCTTTTTTTGTTGTTGATGCATTTTAGGAGTAAACACTCGGGAATAAAGCTGAAATTCCTGTTGCTTGTAGCATGTAATATCTACTACCATGTTCGTGGAATGTATTCTACTGTCACTCCCCCCAGACTGTAAACTAACATTCATGCAAAATAAAACCTGGAACAGACAGCCCTTCAGAAAGGGAAAAGAACTCCGTGTCTACACTTCAGTGGTGCAAATGGATTTGAAATTTTACTCATAGATTAGTCACAGCAAAGAAGCAGAACGCTCCTGATACTATGGCCTCCTACACACAAACTACTTCTCAACAGCATTGGATAAATTCAGAGACGGAAGCAGTTCCAGGAGAACCAGACATTATTGCTAACTCATCATTTGTAAGTACCCCTAGCAGTGAAAGTTTCCCTCTGTAATTGCCATGCGTATACTTTCCTCTCTCTGGTTTTGTCATGCTTATTAACTATTGCCATTCCAAGACTTTTTAATTCTCTTACCCTTTAAAGGAGAGAATTCTTACACCCTCTTCACAGCTAAGGAACTGAGGTGGGTTTTAAAAAAAGGCACTAAATATTAATCTACTGAGAACCTAAAATCTTCATGAATAGAACCCGGCGCGTGGCTGCAAGGAGAGAAGGCAGCGGCAATCAGCTCAGCGTGCATGTTTTAGGCTTTTCTTTCCCTTCTTTTCAGGAGGAAAAAAGCCCTACCCGCTGTCAAGGAGCTCCTGAAGAGAGGAGGCGGCTAGGGTTACCTAGTGCCTGAGCTCAGTGAGGTTGCTGCGGAAACCATGTGACAACCAAGCAGAACCTGGCATGTGGCTATGAGGAGAGGAGGCTAGTCTTCTCGCTGACGAGGTGGGGGGTAAGAAAAGAAAAAAGATCGGAGAGGACAGGGTAGTTACCATAAGACATGGTTGCTACTAGGACAGAAGTCCGTAGAAAAACAGTGGGCACTCAAACAGAGGCCACACACAAGCATACAGACGTTCAGGCAGGTGGTTGCAGTGAGTGCAACCTCGTTATTCTATGCTGGACTCCATCGAGCAGCTCCATGTCCTTCTTGAACTGGGCACAATACTCCAGATGTGGTGTCGCTAGGGCAGAGTAGAGGGGTAGAAGAACTCCCCTGGGCAGCCCCTTCCAGTGCTCTGTCACCCTCACTGGGAAGAAGTTCCTTCTCATGTATATGTGGAACCTTCTGTGTTCCAGCATACACACATTCCCCCTTTCGAGGTCTCTTCCAATCCCTAATGATTAACACCCCTAAAATGCTGATGCATAACGTCACCAGAATATACGTAGCTGTAAGAATGCGTCTTTTCTGCATGACTGTATGTTTTTGTACAAAATAGGTGGCATCTATTTTATCTGGCTATTTAGACACATTCAGTAGAACATCTCCCATCAGGGTAAGCACGCTACATACCCTCTACAGGTATAGAGCGACATTTCTGCATTGCAATTCATCACCATGCAAATTAGTGCTAGTCAAAATGTTTCACATACATTTATGAGTTGCAATCAACCTTCATTTAATAGTTTCTTAGCCCTGGTGTGCAATTTGTGTTCTAAAATGAGAGACAAAATTGCAGTAAGAAGGGTGTTAAAAAGCAAGAAAGAGAGAAAATGAGATCAGAATAACCAGCAGGTTGCTGATGACGAACTCATCTGTGCTGCAACACCTGAATAAAACTACTGTTCTGGAACAGGCACCACTGGGGTTTACATTTCAAATGAGTGCCTTAATCACTAGGCACACTATCTTTCATCTAATGAATATATAATTGTATATTCAAAATGGAACAGGTCCAACAGGAGAAAGACTCACATCAGCAAAGCTAGGTATTCATCCCAGGCAAATCCCTGTTACACATTGGGCAGAGGAGGCATGTCAATCCCACTTTCCCACACCCTGGTTAAGTATTTTTATGATGATTGTGAATTCTACTCCTTTCAGTTTGCATATTTCACCTGAGAAAACTCGTGAAAGAAATCCAATTTCTGACAGTGTGCAGTTGAGCAAAAAAAAAACCTGAACAATACCTTAAAAAAGTTGGTTACCTACCATTTCATGTCTCTGACTCTCCCATCAGATATACACAGCCGAAGGCAGAAACAACTGGGAGAAACAGTGGCTAGTACCTTCGCTGGCTTGTGTCAAGACTCCTTCTGCATACTCGTTGCTCTACGCTGGACTCCTTCCAGCAGCTCCACGTCTCTCTTGAACTGAAGGGCTCAGAACTGGACACAATACTCCAGATGTGGTCTCACAAGGGCAGAGGGGAGGGGGAGAAGAACCTCTCTTGATCTACTAACCACCTCTCTTCTGATCCACCCAGGATGCTGTTGGCCCTCTTGGCCACAAGAGCACATTGCTGGGTCATGATCATCCTGCTGTCCACCAGGACCTCCAGGTCTCTTTCTCCTACACTGCTCTCCAACAGGTCAGTCCCCAACCTATAC
>JAOXOE010000001.1:114358584-114374208 GCA_028565055.1 Phoeniculus purpureus
ACACCCACCCTTCACATATTTATAGACATTAATGAGGTCACCCCTCAGTCTCCTCTTCTGCAAGCTCAAGAGACCCAATTACTCATAAGGGAGGTATTCTACTTCCTTCATCATCTTTGTGGCACTGTGCTGGACTCCCTCAAGCAACTCCGTCTCTTGAACTGAGGGGCCCAGAGCTGGACACAATACTCCAGATGTGGTCTCACCAGAGCACAGGAGAGGGGGAGAAGAACCTCTCTTGATCTGCTAACAAACCCCCTTCTCATCCACCCAAGGATGCTGTTGGCCCTCTTGGCCACAAGAGCACATTGCTGGCTCATTGTCATCCTGCTGTTCACCAGGACACCCAGGTCTCTTTCTCCTACACTGCTCTCCAACAGGTCAGTCTCCAACCTATACTGGTACCAGGGGTTGTTCTTGCCCAGATGCCAGACTCTACACTTGCCCTTGTTATACTTCATTCAATTTCTCTCTGCCCAGCCTGTCCAGGTCTTACTGAATGGCAGCACAGATGATGGCTCCTTAAATACCTGACGCTGACTACTTCAGCTTTTTCTATGTCATCTGTCATTTTATCAACTGTCATTACATTGTCTGCTCCCCATTCATCATTTTTAGCCTTCATCAAATTTTACTTTCATTTTTGAAAGCAGTACAACCACAGAAGTACTTTTCATTTTTCTTTATGACTCTTGCAAGTCTTCTCTCCAATCAATCAGCTTTCTGATTTTGTCATTAAGCAGCCAAGCAATGCTTGTCTACTTCTCTTATTTTAGGACATCAGAAAGCTCTTTGCTCATTCAAGAAGGACTTTGGCTGAATCGCCCTCCTTTCTCCACAACAGGAGGATTCATTCCTGAATTCTCAATAAGTTTTATTCTAGTAATTATCTGGCTTTCATGGTCCCTATGCATCTATGGCAGCATTCCACAAGATTTTGCTTAGTGATGCTCCAAAAAAGACTGGAGCTGGCTCTTCTGAAGTCTATAGTCATAACTTGCTGACTCTCACAGAATCACTCTGGTTGGAAAAGACCCCTGGGATCATTGAGTGTAATCATCTACCCTACCTTACAAGTTCACCCCTAAACCATATGCCTCAACATCTCATCCAAACGATCTCTAAACACATCCAGGGATGGCAACTCAATCACCTCCCTGGGAAGCCCATTCCAGTGCCTGACCACCCTTTCTGTGAAAAAATTCTTCCTAATATGTAGTCTAAACCTACCCTATTGTAATTTGAATCCATTCTCTCTTGTTCTATCGCTAATTGCTTGTGAGAGGAGATCAGCACCAACCTCTCCACAATGTCCTTTCAGGTAGTTGTAGAGAGTGATGAGGTCTCCTCTCAGCCTCCTCTTAATCAAACTAAAGAGCCCCAGCTCTTTCAGACCTTCCTCATAAGATTTATTCTCCAGGCCCTTCACCAGCTTGGTTGCCCTCCTCTGTACCTGCTCCAGCACCTCCAGATCTCTCTTGTATTCAGGTACCCAAAACTGGACACAACTCTATTCCCATAGTTCCTTTGAATCATGAACTGAAGCAACACATGATCATTTTGGTCCGAGCTGTTACTTATCACCAGCCTTGCCATTAGTTTTCTCCTTTTCATGAGCAGCTAGTCAGCAGTGATTTACTCTTGTTTCTTCCCTGTAGGTACATCAGGAAATGGTGTGCAACACAATCAAGTAATCTCCTGCACCATCTGCACAACACTTTAATCTTACCAGAAACTAAAACAAACAAAGACTTAATTGCAGAATGATAGTTGTATTGGCAGAGTTCCTTGGCATATCGTTGTACCCACTTTTGATTCCACTAACCTGAAGTTATGTTATCTCCTTTTAATTTTATAAGATGATAACCTCTAAAAAACTACAGGAGGACGAAACTTCTACCCTGAGTGATTTCAAAATTAATCCAACAAAACACAAAGTATATTATGTCCACTTCTGGCAGCATTTTGGACAACAATATACACAAGTTACAAAAGCTCAGTAATGAAAATAAAACATTCAGTTTCATTGAAACTTGTGGCTCAAATTATTTGTATTTAATTATCCCTTGTGCGTGGATCAAGCATATATTCACCCATATTTTACTAAATAAAAGTTGTGCTGGATTTTTTTTCAGATGCAGATTCAGTATCAAACCAGGAAAGAATTACAAGCTTTTATCAACAGAAACACTTACTTCTGTGAAGGCAAAATAAAAGGATTTAGGTTAAAAAGAAAACCACTTAGAAATGGAATAAAAAAAGAAAAGCAACTGAAAGAGGACAAAATGAGTTGGACATTCAACTGCTTAAGGTTTATGGATAGATTCATTATAGCAAGTAAGTTGAAAGAGAGCTTGTCACCAGTGCCGCTCAAATAATAAGTACAAAGAATTATGAAATCGCAAAAAGCTTCTTACAGTGTAGCAGTTACTGTTTTAAATATTCTTAGCTGGCACAAATGAAAATCTGTCAGCAGTTGCCATATTATAACAGCATGGGTAATAAATTTCCTTATGTGATCATCATGTAAATTAGCCCTGAAAATCTACTACAGCAAGAACCAGGTAGTTTTAATGGATAGCACTGCAGTAGTTTGCAATCATCTTAATTATAAAAAATTATGTGAAGAAATGTAATTATAAATGTTGCAATCAAGGGATCTATAGGTTTCACTAAAATTATCAACAGGGTAATTAATTTCCTAATGGATTTTTAGTCTTTCTAGGCTTGTTGGCAATAAAGACTTTCCAAATATCTTCTCATCAGCAAATCCTATGGCATTGCACAGAAACAGTGCATTCACCACTCTCAGTTTATAGCCATGAAAATCATGATGAGAGTTATCTGTGGCATTTTCAATAGTCCCACTTGAATAAATTGCAGTAATTAGCTCCATGGACATTATAAATAAAAGGCTCAGCATAGTTCTTGGGTTAAATGGTTCAGCTTTGAGGGTCAGAGCTTCTTAATCATTGAAATCAGAGGAGAAACCTCTGATTTGGGTGTCTCTCTGACAGTGCTGTACACTGGATGTCCAGCAAGGAAATGCAATGGCAAGAAGTTCATTTAGAACTTCAGTCATTTTACCTTTGTGCATTTGTATCCTGGATATCAGCGTAGCATTTAAGCTGTTACCAGTAACAAAATTAAGTCCATAATAGCCTCCTCCTTTTCAACAGGTGAAAGTAAATACCTGTCTACAACTACAAGATTTTAATCTGATTTGTTCTGCTGCATACAGAATCTGCTCCTAATACTTGACATCTTTATTTCTGCCAGTGCCACACACCTGCCACAGAAGGTCAAGCTTGTTGGGTCAGCCTCTTCTGTCAATACAGCTAGTGCCACAGCAGCATTTAGATAACAGCCCTTCATTAGACAGCACACTAATATGGAAGTCCAGGTAAGAAGAACAGAGGAGAAGAGTATTTCACTTTATACACACAGCTTCTCTGGGTTTTCATTTCTTTGTCCATATACTACAAAATGGACTTTGGTGTGAGTGCCTCAGCCTAGAACCAGACTGCGTCAGTACTCGGTTTTACTGTCAGGAGTTGAACCAGTAAAATTCACATGTTTAAAAACAAACTAAAAGCATCAGGATAGTAATACATCTCTCCTCCCACAAAGATAAAAAAAATTTACTAATTAATTTCAGTACATATCCTGCAGAGTTCCTTGAGCCAGTATGCTTTCTGCTGGATAGCTACTGAACTAATGGGCTGGGACCTTCATTAACTTACAGGTTTTCTAACTGTTTAAATGGTCTTTTAATTTTCAGTCTTTAATGAGATTACTTCCTTCACCATAGTGAAGGTGTTACTTGGTATCTGTAGCTATTACCTATTTTATTATGACAGGAGAAGAGAAATGAGCAGTACAGGCTTACTGATACAGCTGGTACTACTATACATTTCTATTCTTCCTATACATAGGCATTTTAGAAATTATGAGGTCAGCAGTAACTGAGGTAAAACCTTGATGCACAACTTAAGGAAATAAATATTTTAATTATTAATTCAAAACAACTAATTTCTTGTAACCCTTTGGAGAAAATTCATCCTGATTAAGTGTCTCATAACTTCAAAGAAAGCAGTGTCACCTTTGCAACCTCAATCAAAACAAAAGAGAAATTCTTTTCAGACAGGGAAGCAAGGTGTGGTTTCCATAAGCTTATGTCCTGATTAAACACTGCGTCATGATTTAGTTACTGTGAATCTGCCTGATCCAACAAGTTAAGCAGTTTGAGATCACAATCATAAGCAACAAGAAAGACAAAATGCAAATTAGCAAGCTATGAAGCTGATGAATACATAAGTGGATGAGATTCTTGATGTACACAGTAGGTGTAGGTGACCAGAACAGACTCCTCCTAACTTTAAACACATGAATTTATAAACACTGAAGCATGGGAGAAAAGGACATTTCTCATTTTCTGTGGCACTAGGCATTATAATGAGAATTTATGTTAGAAATTTAAGAACTGTTTTCTCCGAAGTGCTCTTCAAATAAAAATATAAATACACGCTGTCTCATACGTGACATTCATTTTGCTGATAATCACATCAAAAAATCCCTTTAATAAAGCTATCCACTACGTAAAGAGTTTCCTTTTAACCTTCATGCTCTCACAGAAGACTGTTTCGTATTATGATTGCTTTAGTAAAGAAACTTTTCCCTCTTTCAGTTATGCACAGCCAGTTTATACAATTTTTGATTTTTTGGTACTGTTCTCCCTCCATAATATTTGTCTTACACTGTGTGTATATAGAACAATTACAGGCTATTTCAGCCTCTCTTTCACTGAGTAAAACAAGTTGGATCTTCCAAAGCTTACTGTCATGGATAGGTATGGATGCACACAGTCCCTCTACCCACAAACGCAGTGAGCCAGATGAGTCACTGATCCTGAGATTTCCCAGCTGTGCTAAGAAGCAGAAAATTTTGCTTAGTGCCAGCACTGTTCTTGTGCGGTCATGGTGTTTAGGAACTCATCCAGACAACCTGGACCCGAGGTCAGCATTCATTAGTGTGATCTTTCTCTTAGTTATCTGTAAGATTTTCACTTCATCTTCCCTTAAAATGGGTGAAAAGAACTCTACGCCATAACCTATTTGAGACACACTGAGTGCTTTACCTACGTGCTTTGCTGTTGCCATGAAAGGTAATAAAGAAAGAGAAGCATCTGACCTTGTGTAGTCATCTTCCACAAGCATGTGCTTTGGAATGGGTGAGTATCTTCCTGGGGAGATAGGGGCCAGGGATGTCTTGTACTCTAAAGTGCCATTGTTTCCAGAAGAGAGTATGTGGTTTTCCATTGGTGGAGAATACGCTGATGGTAAGAACAAACATTTCCAGTTAGACACTGCTGTTATTTGTTTAGATGTCACAAGAGCATAATTTTTTCTGTTAGGTACCAAGAAGATTAGCACTGCTGTTAAAAACAGCATCACAACAGACAGTCCTTAGCTAAGAGAGCTTAAAATGCAACAAGGAAGAATAAACAGCCAGAGTTTATCTGAAAAGTTAATAATTATTCATTAATAAACTAATCCTACTGCTGCTACTACTAATAAATGCTCATTTATTTGTAGGAATTGACTCTTTAGAGGAGATCTGAATAAAACAGTATGATTTAGGAGACACGAAACTTTTCCTTCCATTAGGACTGACTTAAAACAGACAGCGTATACAAATCTCCTACATATTAATAAAATTACCGGAACACACTGACTCTATATTGGGTCTGTGTTTTTTGTTTAAGGCTATTACTGGGGATATTCATGACTGGAGAGATGTAATAATAGTTGTATTCAATCTGTAGTTAATGCAATTACAAAAGGAAACGATAAATAGGGAAAACAATGATACGTGCTTCTGCAATGAGCTATGATTAATTTTCTCTGGGGAAGAAGACAGCTAAATTTTCTAGCATTAGTTTCAGTCTTTCTTTCACATGCTGAGACACAGAATGTTTCAAAGCAAAATATCTCTACAGGGAAAAGTCATAACCCATTCTGAAATATTACAAATGTGTAGGTAATAATGAAAGGTTCCCTCACAATAAATGACTCTGTATGCACCAACAGCAGGGGATGGGCTACTGCAAATCTGTTCAACCTTTCCTCTCCCTTTGGAATTACTTCTTTTCATATGCTGCTGATCTAGAAGCTGACATATTAAAGAATACTGTTTCGGAATATTCAAATCACTATTTTGGAAAGTATTATAAAGCAGGACATAGGACAAAGACAAGCAGCATTTTTAGTTCTTGGGCTTTGATAAGATCCAGACCAGACTGTGACTGAACAACACGGTTGCCATCTGTTGTAACATTTGCTAACTAAATAGGTATCCTTAGCACAGTTGAGTATACCGCCTAACATGCATGTTACAAATCCTGCACTTCATTTTAATTTTACGAATAAGAGAATTAATGACAGCTTTTCCTTCAATGTTGTGAGTTGACAATAGCAACACTATGCACAAGTGCAGAAAAATTTACATTCCTGGCATTTACCAGGAAAATTCACCTTATCAACCAGCCCCTGGCTGGCCTTACATGACTCTAGATTATTGCCAGGAGATCAGGATGCCTATGGATCAGCTGCCGAAGCTCTTGTCAAAATTTAAACCACCATCCATCCAGTTTTTAGATGGTGCAGCTTGACCCTTTTGATAGCTGAAATCGAAGCAGGCAGTTTTCAAGGAATAACTAAATGAAACAAGGTAGTTTTTCAGTAGTGAATGGTTTACAATAATAAGAACAGGATACAAGAATGGGATGTACTGATAGCACCTAGATTCATCAGTAGGTCATCAGTACTCAGTTATAACTACCTGTAAGTTGTCAGGACAGCCTACATCAAAACTAAAGTGAATGTTCAAGCCACTAAGAGAACATTGAAAGAGATAAATACTAGATTAGAGCCCAGGACACTCACATAAAGAAACAAAAGTGAAATAAATCTGGAAATCACATGAGGAGGATCTGAGACACAGAAGACCCTCGTTGCTATCATCTCCTTAAGGGTACAAAAGCACAACAGCAAGGACACTGTCAACACAGGAAGAATAAATGCATGATAAGGACTCCACAGCCATGCAGCCTTGTAGGTGGTCATCTCAGGGAGTGTTGGTGGTGCACCTCAATGTACATCTTTCTAGCTGAATGCTGGATATGAACATAGATGATGTTAAGTGTGTGGATGTGACAGCCTGATGGAAATCTGTTGTAAATAAAAATCATCATTTCTTCCTATGAGAACCTTCACTGATCTTTACTATATTGTTCCCAAAACTTGTCCTACGACAGTTTACATTGAATGGAAGGGCAAATAAGGCCCTGGTCCTTGGTGAAAAAATAGCAGATAAAGAGAAGTAAAGTTGAATGGACAAACTGAGAATAAAGCAAAGTGGTAAGGAGTTGCATATACACAGAACATAGGGAAGTTTTGGTAAGTACAGCAGGGATTTTCCAGTGAAAATTTGTTATTAAAATATATGATTGTCCTACAATTTTCACTAAGTTTGTACAAGACAGTTTGCCTCTTGTTTCTTATTTTCAGTGGACAGAGGACTCCTGTCTACAAAACTAATCTTTCAGAATACATTAACACATACTTGTCACCAGAATTGTCACAAGAGTTACAGTTTGGTCCAAACATCTTCACAGTGGCTAACTGGAACCAGCACAGCAGTGCCTCAGCTGCATTGATAATTTTGCTGCGAAAACACCTTGGCAGTTTTATTATGTGGAACATTTCATAAGTGGGGCATATGGAGGTGGCAATAAACATTTCATTTTTTCAGCCTTCCAAGACGTTTCATACCTTTAATAGAGTACTTTGGACAAGCTATGAAAAAACCACAATCATTTAACAAACTGCTATCTCCCACAAAATGAGCTGCAGAAGTCACTTACAGTGAGTAATATCTGGTGGGCCATATGGATCAGTCATGTAAATGGTGGTGGGCTTTCCAACTTTCAGATATACTACATCTGATGTGTTCTTCAGTATTGCTACTGCCTCTTCATGGGTCACTTCTTCTAAACTGTAATTATTTACCTTAAAGGAGAAATCATACAGATGCATTGGGATGTAGAAATAACACAACACAATGACACAGCCATGGCAGCAATAAATATAGCTTATTATGCTTTACTCCCAGAGAAAGAAAATAACAATTAAATCAGAAGTGGTTTATTGTAAAGACATACACAATTTATTCACTGATAAATCCACAACATTTGTGTAGAGTAGAATTGATGGTTGGACTCTGTGACCCCAAGGGTCCTTTCCAACTTCAATGACTGTACGATCCTATGAAAATGAAACTTTTCTTGTTTATTATTTTCAAAAGTGCCAAATATTTGCTATTATTTTCAAAAGTGCACTTTCAGTAATGTGCCCCACACAATTGTCCTTTATCTTTTCTCCTTCCCACGTTTTCTGTACATTGCATTTATCTTTTTGTTCATTCTACCTGCAAGCTTTTAGAAGTAAAAGGACTCTCACATAATAACCTTCCACTATATTGCTGCTGTAACTAAAAATGATAAAAATAAGACACAAAATAAAATATCATAGACTGACTTTTGCATTGACAATGCACTTTTTTAATTAAGTCTTTTTTCCTGGAAATAAAACGGATAAAAAACATGCTTAGGGCATCAGAATTATGAAGCTGGGGGACAAACAGCCACATTAGAAATCAAAAATATACTACAATACACAAAAAACTCACATTTGCTAGAAGAGATCCTTCTGCCTTAGCAATCTGGGGCTTGATATCAAGACAGCCCCCAGAAGTATAGACAGAGGCAAAGAAGGTGTTCACTATCTCTGCTTTCTCTGTATCCTCTGTCTCCAGATACATTCAACAGGGGGCCTACATTGCCTCTAGTTTTAGCTTTCCGTGCAATGTATTTGAAGAAGCTCTTTTTGTTGCCCTTGACTTCTCCTGCAAGGTGTAATTCCAAGGAGGCCCTGGCTTTCCTAGTTGCATCTCTACATTCTCTCAACACACCCTTATAATCACCCCAAGTGCCCATCCCCTCCTTCCATGACCTATAGGCTTTCTTCTTCAGTTTGCCCAGCAGCTCCCTGTTTAACCACACCGGTCTTCTAGCTTCCTTCCTTGACTTCTTTCCTGTTGTAATGCTCTTGTGTTGTGCTTCAAAGAAGTGGTCTTTGAATGTTAGCCAGCTATCTTGCATCCCTTTACCTGCCAGTACCCCATCCCATGCGATTTCCCCTAGCAATTGCCTGAAGAGGCCAAAGTTGTCCCTCCTCAAGTCCAGGGTTGTGATTCTTCTAGGTATTCCGTTTGTACCACACAAGACCCTGAACTCCACCATCTCATGGTCACTGCAACCAAGGCTACCCTCAATCTTCACTGCTTCAGCCAGACCCTCCTTGTTGGTGAGTACAAGACCCAGCAGCGCTCCTCTCCTACTGGGCTCCTCCCCCATTTGCATCAGGAAATTGTCACCAGTGCACTGGAGGAACCTTGTGGATTGTGGGTGGCTGGCTGAGCAGGTCTTCCAGCAAATATCAGGGTAGTTAAAATCCCCCATGAGAAGCAGGGCCATATATGTACAATGATTTATGTTCTTCTCATTTCATATAAGATTAATTGTCCAGAATATTATGAAAACTGAAATACATAGAGCTGGAACTTGGTGGAATCTGAAAGAAGGCAACACGTAAGTTAAATCAAGATACAAAGGAGAACTTCAGAGAAAAGACAATGGAAGAAAATCTGAGGAAAATCTCTCAAAGAAAACAGAGTTGTGCTATAAAAAGTATTTCATCAACATACATTCCATCAACCTAAATTGCTATTGAAACTCATCCAAAATACGTAGAAAATTAGAGACTTCTCATGTCTAGAGAGAGTACTCCTAAAAAGGTAGTTTACTTCTAATTCATTTTGTCCCAGACTGCTCAGTTCTCAATAAACAAAGTCAGGTTAAATGAACACCAATAAATCAACAAAATTAAGACAATTTCTCAGTAAAGACGACACCTTCTTTAAAAGGTGTTTTTAAATGAGTGCCTTCTGGGAAAGAAATAACGCCGCTTTCCTTAGTCATTGCCAACATAGATTTAGAATTACAGTATACAAAATGTGCTGTGCACTTCCACTTCAGAAGGTAGCTCTTGTTTTTGATTTACAATTCCCATCAAGTGTGTGCATCAATATCCTCTGAACACGGTTATAAATACACGCATTCTGATACAGAAGAAAGACAACCTCAGTAGACTGAAATTGTTCAGCTCTCCACCAATATTTCAGGATGACTGTAGTATGCATTTTTTTTTCCCCATATGGAAATCTCTAGATATTAGTCTTCATATCACCGTGCCAGAGATGGTGATTGTTAGTATACATGATAATGTAGTTGTTTTTTGTGGTAAAACGCAGAGACAGGAGTATCTCTTAGAATCTTGGAGAGTATTTCTCAAGCTTTTTCCTGTTCCCATAAAAGCTGCCTACTGAAATCCATTTTATTTCAGTGGCTGTGGCACAGTCTAGGCGTCCAACCAAAGCTCCACTTCCTGCCGTTCAGATGACCTCAGTAGAGCATGCAGTTTGAAACAAAGGAATTGAGTTAGAGGCAAAGAAGATAAAGAGAGGAAAGCATGCACAAAATAAAATATCAAGTTGTATGAGGCACACAACCCTCTGAGAAGCTGAAACTTCCATGCCAAAGGGCTGACCACAGAGCTGAGTGAGTAGAATGAGTGCTGCAAGCCAACTTTATGGCTCCAAGAAGCCAACTTAAGTACCAATGAATTACAGGATGTGGGGGTGTGCATGTGGAAACCCTAAGGCAAATGCTAAAAAAGGAATGCATCTGAGTGGTTAGTTTAGTTACAAGAGATGGATGATTGAGCCACAAGATACTGTGACAGAAGCCAAAGGAGGAGTCACATGGACAGAAAGCACACGTACGGAGCTAGTGGTCATTTTCTAATGGAGAAAGTCACATACAAAGAATTCAGAAACGCAAACAACACCTGAAGTAAAAAAAGAAAGTATCAAAGCTGTTCCTTTAAAAAGAAAAAATGCGATACAAAGGCATACTGCTATTAAAGGAAAAGAGTAAGAAATGATATAGCAAAGGAGAAGGAAATTAAAGACTCAAATCCAATCAATGAAGATATTTGAGTAATGAGGGAAATCAGTAAGAAATATGGCCAAGGAGATATTAAAAAAAACCGAGGGAGGTTTTTTTTCCTAAAGAGCATAATCAAAGCAGCAAAGTGTAACCTTACACAAGAATTCCCTTATTTGGAAGGCTTCCTCGATTCATACTGGAAAACAAAGGTACTGTAAGTGGCTAGATCGAATAGCTTAGAATCCCCTAAATGACTGCAAAAGTGCTCTAAAAGAAGAACTTCATTCACAACATCGTAAGATGATAACAGAATAAGAGCTCTGGAGAAAAAAAGTCTGTTGTATTTAATTTTTTTTTAGTGGAATTCATTACTTTCCCTTATTGATTGAGGCTTAGAGAGATTTGAGTCACGCAGTGAATGAGACAAAGAGGTGATCTTTACCTTGCCAGTGGCAATGTTTGCTTTTGTGTAATACTGTAGGTTTTTCTCAGAAAGTGGATTTTTGTGAGTGAATCCGGTGTAACCATTTGCTGGTAAACACCTGCAAGGTGACAGCTGTAAAACCAGAAGACTGAAGGCCTTTAAAAAAAAAGTAACCATGATTTACAATGCTGTTAAAAAGTGAAAGGTTTTCTCACTGCTTAAGAAAAGTCATTTGTCCTAAGGATGTAAATCTGTTTGGATTTATCTATAATCCCATGGATTCCTGTGTTAGTTGTACAAATATTGGACTCTGAATAGAAAGAAACGGGCTATCTTCGGGCTATCTTCAGATGACACAGTCTGATAATCCCTCTGAAACCGATTAGAATCCCTCTGAAACTGATCAGATTAGTAATAATTATGGGATAAGTGTCCTAACCCAGATCTGCTATTTGCAGAGAAATGCAGAAGTTTGTATTTCACAGCAAATATGGGACTGAGCACTGAGCACATAGAGTGCACATGGCACTGTACTACATCGGAACACCTTTTTTCAGTCCAAGTTTACAATGATTTTGGTTAAGAAAAAAGTTTTGAAGGCAAATGAAGTGGCATGGGGATGATAAAACTTTGAAGAAACAAGCAGATGAGAATAACATTAGAAGGAATACATATGGAAAGTTATTGCTAGTGTACCACGTGAAGACTGATCCAAGCAAATCTATGCTTGAACTCTAGGTAGAGCTTTGCAAGGTCAGAGCAGAGCCAATGACAACGTAAATCTGGCTCAGGGCTGCATCAGACAAGATGTAGCCACCAAATGCTCTGAATTGGTTTAATACTGGATTGCTCTCCACCTCAGTGTGGAGGGTCCAATTCTAATCAGAACCAAACTCTCTACAACTATCTGAAAGGACATTGTAGAGATGTTGGTGTTGGTCTCTTCTCACAGGGAATTAGTGACAGAACCAGAGGGAATGGTTTCAAGCTCCAACAGGGTAGGTTTAGATTGGACATCAGGAAAAGATTCTTCACAGAAAGAGTGGTCAGGCACTGGAATGGGCTGCCCAGGGTGGTTGAGTCATCATCCCTGGATGAGTTTAAAAAACACTTAGATGTAGTGTTGGGGGATATAGTTTAGGGGTGAACTTGTAGAGTAGAACTGATGGTTGGACTCAATGATCCCAAGGATCTTTTCAACTTGCATGATTCTATGATTTGAACGATATTCTAAGTTCTCCTTTAACTATATGCTGTAATTACTTTAAAACAAATGTTATCCTGCATCCATAGGCAATCTGAAAGAAACTGGTACGCAGTCAGGAACATATCTAATGGAGCACAACAACAATTGTGCAATCACCACTGCAGCTTCATGAAACCACCAAACAATAGCATGTGTAATCCCACACAGAACTGGGTAGAAAGCAAGCATATGCTTCTGAAAGGAATGTGAGTGTTGTTTCTTCTGTTTTCAGCAAGAAAGCAGTCAAATTCTCTCTCTTGGTATGTGATTAACATTGCTGTTCTACAAGCATAAATATATCTACAAGTGTTGGATCTCTCTGTCAATATGGACAGCAGGATATGACCCAAAACTGCAAGGGTATCTTCTCATAGTGGGCAAATATTTAAAGAGCCAATAGTTATAGAGTAGCTTACATAGCATACACTTTCTTTTCAAGCTGAACATTTTTAGTTTTCCCTGAAGAACACCTTGTTTCTAGTTATCAGTGTCGTTTTGTGCTAGTAAAAATACACAGTTCTATACTGATTTTTCATTTATCAATTTCCAAAGATAAATTTTTCTAAAGTGGTATAAAAGAAGGTAATTGTCATCAAAGAGTTGCTAACAAACCATTTTTCAGCTCTTCCTGATTAACAGTGACCTGGAAAGGGTTAGTGGTGTGCCCTCAATCATGTCTGCAGAATATACTTCACTGTGGGGGTGAATCTGTATTCTTGAGGGCAAGTCTGCCCTCCCAAACAGGCTGGAGGAAAGGTCTGACAAGAGCTTTATGTCATTCAACAGGGAGAAACAGTAAGTCCTGCCCCTGGCATGGCTAGTCCCCTTCAATAGCACGGCCTGGCAGCAGCTCTATGGAAAAGTGCTTGGGGCTATAAGTGGACAGTAAACTCAGCATGAGCCAGTTGTGTGTCCTGGGAGCATAAAGGTCAACAGTATCCTTGGCTGTATGAGCAGCAGCAGAGCCAGGAGATCCAGTGACAGATAGAGTCCACTCAGACTGTATCTATACATGGCTTTTTGGTTTGATCCCTTCATTACAGGAAAGATGACAAAACAGCAACTTGAAGGGAAGACTAATAGATGGTTGGCACCGGAGCACTGGACTGATGAGGAGAAGCTGGCTAAGATGGTCTTTTTTAACCTGGAGAAGAGGCACATCTGGAGACAACTAAAAGCAGATCCTCAGTGAAGACAGGGAGGTCATCAAGATAGAGCAAATCTTTTCAAAGTGGCATGTGGTAACAGGATGAGCAACAGCAGGCATACGTTAAAACAAGAGAGGATCAAACAGGTTCTAAGGAAAAGTATCTTCCTCATGAGGAGAGACAAGCAGTAGAACAGGTTTCCCAGAGTGGCCATGCAATTTCCGTCCTTGGAGATTTTTGAGATTCAATTGAGTAGATTCCTGAGCAATCTGGTCTTTCCCTTGTATTTGACTCAGAATTACTGCATTAGCTTATGATGCTCTGTATATGATTTCCTTTGCTTGTCTTTGCACTGGAAGAAAGCAGATCTAGCTAAGCCATCCAGTGCAGGTGCATTCTCACCACAGGAACTACCAACAGCAACAGCAGACATTACCATAGGCATTACCTATAAATACACACACACACACACACACACACACATATATATATATATATATATATACACACAACTTAGAAAAATCACTGAATTTAGTTTTCATACTCTTATGCTTCCTCCAGTAATCTTCCTAATGGACACGGCAGGATTATCCCACAATAGAACATTTTCCAGTGCAAATGCTCAGGACAATAAGCCTTAAGTGAGGGGTCAGTATTACAGAAACATAACTGCATGGCATGCCCTTGCCCTTCACAATAATCACAATGTTCAGTATTTACATAGGCTGCAATCTTAACAGACTACTAACAATCTGCATTTAGTAACAGTAGGGTTGGCCATCAGGCTGCAAAATTCCCAGATGGCACCAAATGGTTTTGTATAAAAAATAACACATTTCAGTATTATTTTTGATTTTGCAGCATCTCTTTTATTACATTTTGAAGCTGAATGCATTCAATCTGCATGTTCTTCAGGATCTCAAAGAATTTCACACATGAATATCAGAACACAGATCCAAAAATGAAAAGAGCCCCTCATCAGCTGCTAACAATTCCAGAAGGTTGAAAAGTTCTGGAAAATTTTATAGACAGATGATGGAAAACCAAAGATTGAGAGAAGAAAAAGAAATGTTCAAAGATATAATCAATAAAAAATAAATCAGTGAAGCAGAAGTAGGACCATACAGATGACAAGGGTAATGTTGTGCTGACAGTCTGATAAAAGAACACAGGAATTCTTTCACTCACATTTCAAGAAAGACTCTGGGACACAAATTGTATTCCTGTCATTTCTTCCATTTTGGGGTGAGGACACAGAAGGGCTCATTCCCTGGCACATCAAGGACAGGAGGGTCATTAGAGACAGTCAGCACGGCTTCACCAAGGGAAACGCATGCTTGACCAACCTGATAGCCTTTTATGAGGGAATAACCAGGTGGCTAGATGATGGCAGAGAGGTGGATGTGGTCTATCATGACTTCAGAAAGGCATTTGACACAGTCTCACACAGCATCCTCGCAGCCAAAATGAGGCAGTGTGGTCTAGATGATTGGGTGGTGGATTGTGAACTGGCTGCAGCACAGAAGCCAGAGAGAGATGGTGAATGGGACAGAGTCTAATTGGAGGCCTCTATCTAGTGGAGTCCCCCAAGGGTCGGTACTGGGACCAGTCCTATTCAATCTATTTATTAATGACTTGGATGAGGGATTAGGGTGCACTGTCAGCAAGTTTGCTGATG
>JAOXOE010000001.1:114405355-114418115 GCA_028565055.1 Phoeniculus purpureus
AGTATTTACTGATACTAAGTTTAGTCCAGGTACAAAGTTTCTTTGTAAATCCCTCAACCCATCTATGCCATAACACCAGAGGGAGCTGGCTCCTGCTAGCCCAAATGCAAGGAAGCAGTGAAAATCTTTTGTGTGTCCATGGAAAAAGAATAAAACTTCCTGACAATGTCTTGCACTTTCAGTTATCACTGCTGCTCAAAAGGCTCTGAAAGTTTTCAGAAGAGACGGATTGGGAACTGGAATCCTTGGGGAGTCAGCAATGAAATGTGGAGAACTTGCTTCTATACTACTTCTGAGTTAGCTGAATTTTGTTATCATCCTGACTGCAGAGCTAACAGGCCACCATTACCACTTGCCTCTGTTTCTGCTGTGTCACAGAGACAAGTGAGTCACTGAAGCACCCCTGTGTTAGGGCTCTTTTCCCTTCAGAATTGCTCTGGCTGCCAAAATAGCAGGCATCTCTATCCCATTATTACACCTTGCTGCTGCTGTGATGCACATACTCTTTGAAGGAGATGAGCTGTCTGTGGACTTGGACTAGTCAGCTGCTCTCTATGGGGTGGGGTAAGGTCCCTCTGCTGGTATGAGCTGAGCACTCATGTAGTTCAGTTACATGAACTGCAGATTAGTCGCATAAACCACACACAGATTTTTAAAAGCAGAATCATGACACGAACTTTTTAACCAGTTCTGAATCTTCATTTGTAATTGGTAAAAAACTTCCCACTGCAGAATAAAAACCCACCCTGCTCAACCAATTTCCTTGTTCCTTCCTAAGAAACAAACATATCCCAAGATAGCAGCTGAACAAAACATCTGCACAGGCTGCCAGCACAGCCCTGCTGGAAAAGGCTTATTTCCCTAAAGAGTCAGTTCATCAGTGATGTGAATTACTACACTTCTGAATATAACTGCTGTGCCGGCTTCTTGGTGTTAGACATCCCTTGAGGACATGATCTCAAGTAAGTGAAGAGGCCAAATGCACTTGTTTCAGAGAGAAGGAATGGTACAGTGCTGCTGATGATGCTGAAGGCCAAGGGATGGGCAGGAGGACAGGCACCTCTGCGCCTCCTGTCCCCCAGCCACACCACAGCTGAAAAGAGAAATGTTTTTGCCATACAGTTGCTGCTCCAAAAATTGATTTATGTCATAGAGCCTTGCCAGGTAATCCACAGAAAGGAAAAGTGTGAGTTTTGAAAAAGCTCAAAAAAGCTCAGAGGATTTAGGCAGGTGAGTAGAAATGAAGTTTTGGTTGTTGATGAGAAAAATCTGGCTCCTCTCAGAAAGGGAATCAAACAACATATCCACACTCCAAAATAATTCCTGAATCTATGACAGCCTCAGAGACTGAAACCAGCATCAGCTGGGGCTGTCAAACGAAATACAGCACTGCTGCACTATGGACCAACAGCTACAGAAGAGAGGGTGAGCCAAACAGGACCTAGAAATAGGGACCCCAGTCATTAAAAACCATGAGACCTGATCTCACTCCTTATTCATTTGCTCTGTTCCTCTTACAGTCTGTATTATCATTTGTGTTCTTCATGCTGTAAAAGGCAAAAAACAAGCAGCACATAGTTTCTGTATTGAAATCAGACTTGTGTCTCACAGGACAGCCATGCCCAAAAAATTACAGTTGTAGGACATGTGTCAGCAAGTGGGCCAAAAGGAGTCAGCTGGGCTTCAGCTGAGCCTCAGCTACAAACTTAAGACATCAAAAGTCTTGGAGGAGGGCTGAAGACAATAGCATCATTTCAGAGAGATCAGTTTGGGCCGTTAGCACCTGGTAAGCTCGTAGGATTACACCTGCCCCTCCATCAGATGCCAGTTGCTATACAATTTCAACTAAGTAATCGTTATCATTAAATCATCCCTGCTTTTAAGAGTTGATTTTTTAATTCATAGGAGGTGCAATGACCTGTACCTCATGAAAGCCAGCCCATGCTGTTGCTTGCTGCCCTGCCTTGCTCATCCTTCCTTCCTTGCTGGCAGTGTACCTAGGTGTGAAGTTGTGCAAATGGCTCTGTATTATTTATTTATGCAGTGCTGAGCCAAACTGTGGGCCAACAGGCAATACGGCTTTGAAACCATGCCACTGAACAGCTGGTACGCAGGCAGAGCACTGACGAAACTTGGGCAATACTGCAGAGGTATTACATTAAAAAAGGAGCAAGCTCCTCGTGGATGAGGTTTTGAGAATCAGCTCCAGCATTCAGCCTGAACTGACTTCGTTTTCAGTGCACCTTTGACATGGCACGCTCAGAAATGAAACTGATGTAATTCTTTATGTCAGGGAGAAAAGCTAGTCACGTGCTGGGGCCACAGATCTTGGACACAAGCAGATGAGAGTTGGACGGGAAGTTCAGACAGTTCATGCTTCTGTCTGAGCAGTACTGTTTTCAATGACTGGCTCTCAAGTTGATGTGTTCACAAAGATTCAGGTTTGAATGGCATTAGGAAGCCCTTTGTAAACACATGCGGTCTATTGGGATACTCTTTACCAGACAGAGCAGGAGAAAGGAGTTAACCTTTGAGACCCCTGGTGAATCACAAACCTGTAGCAAAGGACTGTGCCAAAGCAGGAAAAAGGCCAAATGAAGAGATTTTTGAACAGGAGACAGAAAGAAGATAGTAGAGTAGAGGTAAGTTAAGTCTGTGGTTGAGCAGAGACCAAGGCACAGAGAGTACATACACCAGACATACACCCTGAGATGACATGGGGTTTACAATATCTTGGTCACAAGGGCTTTCAATTAGCACTCAGTGCAACTCCTGCTCTTTCTCAGAAGACTGGAGAGCAGGAACTGCTGCACTCTGTCTCACCTATCTACAGTTGTACAGATTGCCAGGACAGAAAGGTTTTCAGAGCCGGAAACATACTCTCTATCTTAAGAAAAAACTGAGTTTTGGAGGCAATATTCCCTCAAATTGGAACTGAAACTAAACTACTAATAAAAAAACCCAAACCCAACCCAAACCCTTTTCCTCTACCACTGCCAGGCTTGGCACTTGAACTCCTGAAACCACTCGAATTGGATGGTCTACAGGAAGAGATTACTGTAGGTAGTGAGACATAGTATGGAAATAAGGGAAATTGGAAGCATAAACTCTTATTCCTATATGTAAAGGCAATATTCCTGATTTCTAGTTCCCATACAGAGTTTTCAAAAAGCCGATTCAGTGTAATTGACATTTTCTAATGAAACCTACTCCACTGAAAAGTTATAAACCGGTTTCTACTTTCTCATTAGAAGTAATAATAAGAAGGCAAAACACAGCCCTCTTAGAGGACTGTGGGGAAAACAAATAAATTAAGAGTAATGGAGAATTTGAACTAGTTAGACATAAGGATAGAGACAATAAACAGTAGCAATGCATCAAGGAAAATACATGGAGACATAATACAAGATTGCTTATTTCCACAGAAAATTGTAAAGGGTTGCTAGGGAGAAACCAGTTCTTGCTTTACTATAATATAGAACACAGGTTAAGACTTGAAGTTCAGGAAGTGAAATTATACATGGATAAAGCACCTTCCATTGGTGTGGTAGTCACCTCTAGCTTTAAATGATTAAAACGACTCCAAACAAAAGGAGAATAAAATGGAACATTTTAGAATTAGTAATAGAAAGTACAAAATGGAACCTGACCAGAATTAAACAAGATGCAGCAGTAGAAGCCTCAGAACAAGCAAATGAGTTTAATGTTGTACCAAAGCTTTGAATATCCAAGATGCAGTTATACAGAGCAAGGCTTCTAAAAAGCACTAAAGTTTTCTGAATCCTGGGGCTGTGCTGACAACTGGACCAAAGATGTTTCAGATTGCTACTGTCACATTTTTGGCATTTCTGTCATTTTCTTTTGATTCCACTCTGAATTAAACAGAGAAGAACAAAGCCTAACTTAAAAACACTGAATTAAGAGCAGCTTTATCTCAAGGATGAGCAGAGAGCTGTAGTAATTCTAAAAGGTCCATGAAAGAACTCAGATGAATTTTTCCTGAGGGCAAAATCCTGCAAATTTGAATAACAAAGGATAGGGTTAACCCAACGCAATAAGCACTGTACTGAAGATATATACTGAAGATATTATAAATCCATTGGTTTACAAATACATATAATATCAGGACATACTATAAAAAAGGAGGAAATGAAACCTGGAGAGGTAGAGGAAGAAAATAAAGACAGGGCCAGTCATATGGCATCTAGACATGACGTTCTTATAACATATGATACTGATCTCATCTTGATAAGTAGTAATAAAATTCTTTTCAAAGTAATTTGCAAGCTAATACTGATAGAAAAAACCCCACAAGTTTATAAATAGGATGTCAGTTCAAGTATGCGCTGACATTTAAAATGTTTTATGAAATTATTAAACCAAAGCTGCTAGAAATGTTAATTTACAAGCAAATAAACATCCGCTGTAGCATCCACAACCCAAACATTAGCAGATTATAGTAAAAGCAAAAGGGACAATGAATTAGCCAGCTTCTGGTCAATAAGTGAAATGATTATTCTGTACTCCTTGCTTATCTTGGCTAAAAGGAATCACACTGGGAAAGCTAATTGGATTTTGTAAACCACCACCGTTTGAAAAGGATGAGAATGTTCTTTAGAATAATAGTTATTTTTTAGGTCATGATTTTGTGATTGCTTCTTAAACGTGAGGCACTGTAGGAAGCAATTGTTTTAAAGAAACGACAAGTCAATGATTGAGCAGACACCTGAAAATAGCAAGAACAAATCACTGATGGGGGGAACATAAAGAAAACAAAGATCGTAAGAAATAGAGCTGAGAAAATATTAACCACAGAAGGCTGCTTGTTTAGTTTGTGGGGTTTTGACCAGCATGTTCACAAGGCTAACACAGGTTATCTGTGCTTAAAATGATGAACGGCAATACCACATGGTTTGCAAAACTGTTTAAAATGTACCTGGATGTCCTGAAAACTGCCATGGAGAAAATGACGTGCAATTGCTTATGGGAACTAAGGAGCTGATTTTTCTTTAGAGGACTTGCTCCCAAATTTACAGTTGTGTCTTAATGCATTATAAGAAAGTGCTTTGCCTGCACTAACAGCATTGAAACAGTCAAGGTGTTATGGCAACTAACCTCCTGCCCATCCTCATGCAGTGCTCAATGATGCAAGGAGCTGAGAGAGCCTGTTGGCACATGGGCTCACAGTTTGGGCCCTTCAATTCAGGAAATAGCTGGCTATTAGTGGGTCAAAGCTGTGCTTAAGAAATGTAGTTCTGGACATAGGTCTAGAAGCAGCTGTTGATATAATTTAACACAGATCTGCAGCTAACCAAAGCTACTCCATTAATACTACTTTCCTTATGAGATGGATTAATTAGACTGAAATGAGACTCTCTCCTGAAATGTTAAAAACAGATCCTTGTTTAATGTTAGTATATTAATTGATAAAATTATGTGCGTGTTATCTTGATCTATCTCTGCTTTGTTCTTCATTAACACTGATTTCAAAACTTGATTTTTTTTCCTTTCATCATGTATATCAGGGTTTAAAAATTCACACAAGTGCACACATATGCAGTCACGTGTATACACACACACACACACACACACACACACACACACACACACACACACACAGATTTAGTGAAAGACCTGCAATAGTAAAGAAGACCACGACTGTAGATTCCATTCACTGTCTTAGAAATTCCTTGCAACAAAGAAAGGAAAAAATATTTTAAAAGTTTGCTAACAAGTTCCTCTATAAAGCTTTTTACACAGAAGACAAAACGTACCTTCTGGCCAAAAGATTCTAGCATAAAGCTGTGAAATCAAATGATCTAATGAAAGAAATAATAATGAACTGTGATCTTTGACATAAGATTTCTTAAAATAAGTAAGAGCATTCAGTGTTTACTATGCAGACCTGTGACCATTTCCCAGACATGATTTTTCATCATACTTAGCTTATTATTTTGGCACAAAGTGAGACCCATGCTGGAGATAGGAAGTGAAGCAGGGTAGTGTTTTACATTAATAAAGTAATTGAAATCACGATACCCAAATGTGACTGGCTCAGAGAAACTTATTCAGAAACCTGAGTAACACTAAGAAAATCCAGACTTTGGTTGACACCTCTGTCTGTCATTGTGGATGAAGTTTCACAATTTCCCAGCATATCAGATCAAATTGTATCTTTTCAGTAGCATTTTTCACTTGTCAAAACCTGTAGAAAAGGTTTTATTTTTGCTGACCTTCTGAATCAGTTTCTCTGGAATCACTGAAAATTTTGCTCCATCTCTTCCGGGTTTCATCTGTTAAATGTCTCAGCTAGTCAGACTAAAATTTGAAGGGAGACATACAGAAAGCTATAATCTGAAACACTTTGAAGCTGAAAATCTTGGTGCTTTCAAACAGAAAAACTAAGAAGATCCTCAAAGAAAATTAATTTGCTGGTAAAATTGAAGGATTTATAATAAATAATTTACTTCATTATTTTCACACAAAGCTTAAATGAAAGAATTGTTATTGTTACGTTTCTCTTTTTATTGTTCTTGTATTCATGAACAGATCATATTTTTTCATTTGTTTGTCATTGGCATTCTATTATTACAAGCTGCCTTTTAATTATTTGAAAAAGAATTAGTTGAAATACAGTGCAAATAGTAGATAAAGCCACTTTTCACATAGCTTTTGGACAAAGCAATAGTTTTGCATTTTCTTATCTGGCTCCTGTTGATTGATAAGATTTACTCTCAATGTGATAAGCAAAAGTACCAGTTTTGAACTTTGTATGTATTATTGTGCATTAAAAATTCAGAGTCAGGAGAACAGTAACTGTGAATACATTTGTCATGGTTTTTTTAGATTATTTAACAGAAAAAGCTAGATTTAATTTCACTTATTAAAACCTAAAGAATAATTGCCAGAATTACTTTTATTTGTTTATTTACTGCAATTTTCTATTATCAGAGAACATTAGGAATTGGAAGGGACCTCGAAAGATCATCCAGTCCAGTCCCCCTGCCAGAGCAAGATCACCTAGATTAAGGCGCATAGGAACATGTCCAGGTGGGTTTTAAATGTCTCCAGAGAAGGAGACTCCACTCATATTTTTAAGAGATTTCCTGTGACCAAAAGCACGACAAACCATCAACCACAAAAACAGCATCAAGAGATCCTTGTAATCTCATGGTATAACTCCAAACTGCAGCTTGCAGAATTGATCTGAATGTCAGCTTTCTGTAATATGAGCCATAAGGTTGGAGTTAACACCAGCAGGGACACTAGAATGAGGTGATACCAAGTTAACGTAACACACGTTCACATTTGTTGACTTACTTTAAATTTGTTCTCTTCACTGTTATTATGAAACTCAAATATGAGCCATGACTGTAAAATGTTTATATGCTGCAACGAAAACTTGTACAACTTTGATTAGAAAGATCTGATGTTTTCATACCATAAAAAGTAATTACATCAAAGATCTTACAGGAAAAGCCAGTCAAAAGCAGAGAGATGGGGAATCAGAACTGGGAGAGAGTGTGTATATGCCCACATCTTACATTTAGTCACATAATGCAACCCTTCTCATGTGCCCATGGGCACTGTGAAAGACTGTCTGACTCAACAAGTTTACTTGGCAATATTTCATAGACACTTCCATTGTGCCACATTTTGTTCCATTTGCCACTGTATGACACTGCTCGTGGCTTTGAAATCCTCTGCTGCCCTATGGCATTGGCAAAAGTAATCACATGTTCCTGGACCACTGCATAATAACAGCACCAGTGTGCAGGTGCTCAGCCCGAGCTTCCCTCAGCATCCCTCTCGCTCGTGCACTAGACCCCTAACCCTAACACTACCTACAGTTAGGGCTCTAGACAGTCCTCTGGTTGTTTCCTGCAATATTTGGAGACCTTCTTTACCTCTACCTGGTCTAATGTATTTGCTGTCTATTACTGACATGTCGTACATTCATAGGTGCCTCACGCTTTCTCTCAGGTATCCTCTAATGCTTAGAAGGAACAATCTGGAATATCTGCATGCAATTGTCACCGTTCTTCAAAACCTTATCCTTTCACTGCGCTACTTCCAGGAAAACCTGACATAGTTGGGCTCCCACACTGCCACACTGGCTGTTATTATCACAATGCTTGATTTTAATAGTTGGCTGTCTTTACCTATTTAGTGCTATTTGTCATCTGCCAGAGACACCCAGAATCATTATGGTTTGTGTTTTTACAACTTATTTCTGTCTGTAAGAGGGCCTTTCCTAGGGACCATAGCAGTACAAATACTACACGCTAAGTTCAGTAAAACATTGCCCCACAAATGAGAGGTACACAAGCCCCAAAAACCTTTATCACAGGCATAGAAGAAGCAAATGTCACCAGTCAGTAAGGATACAAAGAATAGTCTAGAAATTTCTCTCACTATTTAATATCTAAATTTCTTACACAAAAGGCAATTGAAGACTAATTGAATAGCATTATATAATAATTCCCAGACAAAAGCTGCAACACGACAAATTTACAATTGAACATACACATCAATAACTTAGGGTAAAATACATTACAGGGGTTTATATTTAGTCCCAAGCAAGACTTATAAACCTAGGAAATTTACAGATCTGGTTATAGTGAAATGAAAACCAAGATTGTTAAGAATTAGAAATGTGAAAACAGCTGCCTCAGAACAGTAAAACACGATGACCACTGTGAAAAAGAAGGTAGCACGCTTTTGGCATCTGACCTACTGCAAACATTACTTCAATTTTCTAAAGAGGAAATTTCTTCATGAAATTCTTTGAAGGAAAATGCTGTATGGGCAACCTCTATTGAAGAAGGCACTGAAAAAATCTGACTTCAAGAACTGAGTAATTTAAAGACCTATTAATAAAACTTTTATAAGTAAGTTTACTTATGAATTCTCAAAAAACATTTACAAAGTAAGTTGTGTCACTTTGAAGAGTACATTGCATTCTTTGTATACAAATGACTGCCAGATTTTGGCGTTAAAATTCAACTCAGGCCAGAATCATGAGTTTTGTTTCCAGACTTTTTTCACTTTTGCCTGGAACACACAAGGACCATGCTATCATGGAAGCTAAGGGAGTGGGACCCCAGGCCAACTCAAATAGAGGACACCTTATAGGTCCTAATTCTTTCTGAAATCATACAGGGATTTTTGGAAATTGCACACAATTAACTGAATGCATAACATCAAAATAACTCTTAAAATAATGAGTTATATTTCATGCAGTACTCTGGTCCAAAAAACTATGTTGCTAACCACAGTGCTCACAACTATTACTTATGCTCAAACACAAGGTCAGCTCACTCATGGTAGTGCATACTAAAGCCTCATTCCTCAGCAGATCTCATAGCAATTTACAAATGAAAACGGACTGTTGTGACAATTGTAAGTCATGCACAGCTTTCACTGAAGTCACAAAAAGCATCTGAGTACTAAGCCATAGCCAAAGAGCCTGTTTTTGCACATTACTCACTAAAAATCCCCCTGGCTACAAGACCCAGTGTACTCAGCAGGGATGCTCTGGTGAATGGGAAGTGGTGAACAGGGATCTCATGACATTTCACAAAGTTCTTATTATGATGCCTCATTACCCCTTGCAACATCACACCTCATTTTACAAACACAATCATATAAAGGACCAAAGTGGTCTGCAACACCGTAACAGTAGAAGATCCTAGAGGTAAAAGGCAAAAATATGAAAAAACCTTTGATAAGCAATGTAAGTGGTAGAGTTAAGAAGAACCCACGATGCCTGGTTGTCAATCTTATGCTTTAACCTTGAGGTCAACAGGCCCTCTTCTGCTGGCATTACCACAACAGACCATGAACTGAGAGTGAAAATCTGTGGGGAAACAAGGAAAATATGAGAAAGCACCTCTTTGGGCTTGGAACAAAAAGCCTCACAGATCTCATCTTTCAGTTAATCAAACTGAGAGACTGGGGCTCAGTGTCTTATACACAAAGCCAGTACAAGACTCCTTTGAAGTACTGGAAAAGTTATCTTTTCTGCCCCAGAAACAAAAGGTCTGCAAGGAAAATGAGCGAGGACAGAGAGAAGAGGCATGGCTGAGATGGAGAGGAAAGGGAGAGCCAAGCTCAGAGAGCCAAGCTCATTCCTTGTACTAATGAAATGAGGGACACATTCCTCCTGCAAAGCTGGAGGCAGCTTCTTGCCTGGCTTCCAAAGGCTCTGAAGGAGCTTTATGACCCTTTCCCTCTGCAGCCCCAGCCTTCCTACGCATTAACCCCTCCTTGCTCACATGGCCCAGTGTAAAATTTGTCATTCATGTTAGTGTTCCAGTAGGGCTAAATTTTACAAGTGGTTATACTATTTTTTTTCCCCCCGGAAATAAGAACAGGAAAATTTAACATCGCATTCTTTCCTTTGCAGAGTTTGAAGTCTAGACTGTTAAACAATACAAATCCTATTTTCTTTCTGCATAAATTTAATCTACTCTTTTATTTTTTAGCATGATCTGCCACTTTCGTGGTGTTGGCCATTAATTATTTGGAAGCTTTATTGTTTCCTTTGAACTCATATTTGGTTTGTAGCCATTACATTTTTAATTTCAGGGACAGAATTGTAATACATTGCCTACTGCAGCCATGAATCACCTCATGTTTCACAACACAGATTGTGCAGTAATTGCCATTTTATTTACTATACTGATGCAAGCAATTTAAATATGATTTAGTTATTAAACTTTAAAACAACATACAGAGACTTAGGAGTGAATGCAGTATTGGGGTAAGTAGCAGTTGTTTTCACCTGCATTAGAATTAATGTTAAAAGAAAAAGAAGAAAGTACTAGGACAACTTTATGAACCACTTATAACTCAATGGCTGCCACTGAACTCACAGTGTCAGTTGCTCATCTCACCTCATTGTTTTCCAGATCTAGACATGCTAAAGAAGACAATATACCCTCCCTTGAATGTGGTAAGAGGAGCTGAAGAATCATGATGCGCTACTTTTCAGTCATTCTGGGCTAAGCCAGTAATACACTGAGAGATTTAAAAGGCAAAGTCTCTCCTAAGAAGACGACTGGAGATTCCTGGTAGACTGTCACAGGGAGTCTACCTGAGCGACAATGCAATACTCAATGCACTATTTCTTCACATAGCTGAATGCTACTGTAAAAGCCAGAGCAATTAAACCAATGATAAGTACTGACTTTTCTGGTAGATATTTTTTATCAGTCTCTGACCATAAGACCATTTTAACAGACAACACATTATCACATCTGGACATTTATTCATGCAGAAGAGAAGAATTAATCATTCTGTTATTGTTTTTGGACTCAGATTTGGATGGTCTAACGCTTCCATTTGCCTAGCCTTTCCTACTGACTGTCTTGGCATCTTCAAAGAGATAATAGTAAACATAGTAATATTTGGCATACTGGTAGGTGCATTGGCAGGCACACTGGCTGTAAGACATCTGAATCTGAGCTTCTATCATAGATCCCAGTGCAGCAAACATTATACAACTTTCAAGGTAGAAAGGCACTACTAACAGTTTTCACTCTGAGAAGGACTTGGTAACATGAACAAAGTCACTATCTTTAGTTCCTGTTGTTTACATGGGGGGCATATAGACATATAAATAAAAATAGAAATTATTTTCTCTAATGTTTGCAGTGACCTAACTGTGAATTTTGTGCTAGCAATAGCCACAGCACTAGGCCAAGAAATACCCAGTATGTCATGGTCTCCCACAATGTATCGGACTGCTACTGTAACAGCTGTCACTTTACCTCACACTTACTGTCCTTCCTCCAGAAGCAGGCTATAATCCCTACATTCTTTGGGAAACCTTAACCAATTCCTGTCATGGATCTCAATCTGCTCCTACAGTTGCTTTTGCTGAGGTTTCACAAGCAGAGAAAATGACACCCGCAATTCTCTCTTCAACTAGTCTCTGACTAAACAGTGAGGCAAATGCACTGAATTCATTCAAGAGCAGTTCTCTAGAAAGCCTCAGAAGACATTGTTCATTTAAAACCAAAAAAATTTGCTTGCCCGGCATTTTTATATCAATTACTGCAGAGAAAGTATGAATATTTAGTGTTCATGATCTCTGGGGACATAATCTGAACATGCAGGGATTGCAAAAACCTTATCTTAGTCTCAGTTTAAGCATATGGATAATATTCAGTAATATGACTCATATTAAGTAATATTAAGTAATGTTAGCTAGATTGTGCACTTTAATCCAGTTCATGGACTGTTTTGTATTTTCAGTCATATCTCTGCATGAAGCAATTCACCTGAAGGCAGAGAAAATCACATTTCTGGTGAACTTCTGAACTCTCTAAAAATAGAAATGTTTAACTCTTTGGATAGCAAATATTTTTGTGAAGAGTTTTCAGTACCTTTAAAAGCTCAGTCACCCAGGGTCAGTTTCAAGTTACGGTAACAGCCTCTAGACTTGGAGTGGTATAAGTTATCATGAAGACTAACAAAAGCAGTAGCAATCAAATAGGGCAGACTTATACTGAATCTATGTAAAAAAGGGAAAAATCTTGACTAAAAAGCAACACAGGATAGAAATAAACTATATTCTGTCCTATGAGGACAGACTGAGAGAGTTGGCGCTGTTCAGTCTGGAGAAGAGGAGGCTCCGAGGTCGCCTTCTCGTGGCCTTCCAGTATCTGAAGGGGAAGTACAGAAAAGCTGGGGAGGGACTTTTTAGGATATCAGGTAGTGACAGGACTAGGGGGAATGGAGCAAAGCTGGAGCT
>JAOXOE010000001.1:114418215-114439551 GCA_028565055.1 Phoeniculus purpureus
GGTGTCTATTACAGACCACCAGATCAGAATGAGGAAGTTGATGAGGTCTTCTACAGGCAGCTGACAGCAGCCTCACACCTACAGGCCCTGGTTCTCATGGGGGATTTCAACTACCCTGATATTTGATGGAAGACCTACTCAGCCAGCCACCCACAGTCCATGAGGTTCCTCCAGTGCATGTGTCACAACTTGCTGATTCAAATGGTAGAGGAGCCCACTAGGAGAGAAGCACTGCTGGATCTTGTACTCACCAACAAGGTGGGTCTGGCTGCAGCAGTGAAGGTTGACGACAGCCTTGGTTGCAGGGACCATGAGATGGTGGAGTTCAGGGTCTCATGTGGTAGGAACAGAATACCTAGCAGAATGATGACCCTGGACTTCAGGAGGGCAAACTTTGGCCTTTTCAAGCAATTGCTAGGGGAAATCCCATAGGGCAGGGTACTGGGAGGTAAAGGAGCTCAGGGTAGCTGGTTAACATTCAAAGACTACTTTCTTGAAGCATAAGAAAAGAGCATTCCAACAGGATGAAGGAATGGCCTCAAGATTAACAAGGAATAAGTCAAGGAAGGAAGCCAGAAGACCTGTGTGGTTAAACAGGGATCTGCTAGGCAAACTGAAGAAGAAGAAAGTCTATAGGTCATGGAAGGAGGGAATGGCCACTTGGGGTGATTATAAGGCTGTGGTGAGAGAATGTAGGCAAGCAACTAGGAAAGCCAAGGGCTGCTCGGAATTAAACCTTGCAGGAGAGGTCAAGGGCAACAAAAAGGGCTTGTTCAAATACACTGCAGGTAAAACTAAAATCAGAGGCAATGTAGACCCCCCTGCTGAATAAGGTGGGTGCCATGGAGACAGAGGATACAGAGAAAGCAGAAATCCTGAACAGCTTCTTTGCCTCTGCTGTACTTCTGGGGGCTGTCTTGATATCAAGCCCCAGAGTGCTGAGACTCCAGAGGAAGTTGAGGCAAGAGAGGAGCCTGCCTTGGTTAATGCGGACTGGGTTAGGGATAAGTTGAGCAAACTGGATGTACATAAATCCGTGGGCCCAGATGGGATGCACCCGCATGTACTAGGGGAGATGGTGGAAGTCATTGCTAAGCCACTCTCCATCATCTTTGTTAAGTCCTGGGGATCAGGAGAGGTGCCTAGGGACTGGAGGATAGAAAATGTCACTTCAATCTTCAAAAAGTGTAAGAAGGAGGACCCAGGTAACTATAGACAGGTCAGCCTCACCTCCATCCCAGGAAAGGTGATGGAACAATTTGTTCTAAAGGCTGTCTCCAGGCAAGGACAGGAGGGTTGTTAGGGACAGTCAGCACGGCTTCACCAAGGGGAAGCTGTGCTTGACCTGCCTGATAGCATTTTACGAGGGCATAACCAAGTGAATAGACGATGGCAGAGTGGTGCATGAGGTCTATCTTGACTTCAGTAAGGCATTTGACACAGTCTCACAAAGCATCCTTGGAGCCAAACTGAGGAAATGTGGTCTAGATGATTGGGTAGTCAGGTGGATTGTGAACTGGCTACAGGATAGAAGCCAGAGAGTAGTGGTGAATGGGACAGAGTCTACTTGGAGGCCTGTATCTGGTGGTGTACCCCAAGGGTTGGTGCTGGGACCAGTCCTGTTCAATCTATTCATTGATGACTTGGATGAGGGATTACGATGCACTGTCAGCAAGTTTGCTGATGACACAAAGCTGGATGGTGTCGCCGACACCCCAGCAGACTGTGCTGCCATTCAGCAAGACCTGGGCAGAGAGAAATTTAATGAAATATAACAAGGGTAAGTGTAGACTCTTGCATCTAGGCAAGAACAACCCCAGGTAGCAGTATATGTTGGGGACTGACCTGTTGGAGAGCAGTATAGGAGAAAAGGACCTGGGGGTCCTGGTGGACAGCAGGATGACCATAAGCCAGCAGTGTGCTCTTGTGGCCAAGAGAGCAAACAGCATCCTGGGGAGGATCAGAAGCAGGGTGCTCAGCAGATGGAGAGAAGTTCTTCTCCCCCTCTACTCTGCACTGGTGAGAGTACATCTGGAGTATTGTGTCCAGTTCTGAGCCCCTCAGTTCAAGAGGGATGTGGAGCTGCTGGACAGAGTCCAGCATAGAGCAACGAGTATGATGAAGGAAGTGGAGCACCTCCCTTACGAGAAGAGGCTGAGGAAGCTGGGACTCTTTAGCTTGGAGAAGTGGAGACTGAGGGGTGACCTCATAAATGTCTATAAATATTTGAAGTGTGGGTGTCTGGAGGATGGAGCCAGGCATCCTGGCTTGTATTAGAAATAGTGTGGCCAGCACGAGTAGGGGGGTTATCATCCCGCTGTATTCGGTGCTGATGTGGCCACATCTTGAGTATTTTGTTCAGCGTTGGGCACCTCAATACAAGAGAGATGTGGAGGTGCTGGAGCAGGTGCAGAGGATGGCAACAAAGCTGGTGAAGAGCCTGTAGAATAAATGTGATGAGCAAAGACTGAAAGAGCTGGGGCTCTTTGGTTTGAAGAAGAGAAGGCTGAGAGGAGACCTCATCGCTCTCTAGAACTACCTGAAAGGACATTGTGGAAAGGTTGATGCTGGTCTCTTCTCACAAGCAATTATGATAGAACAAGAGGGAAAAGGTTCAAGTTACAACAAGGTAGGTTTAAACTTGACATTAGAAAAATGTTTTCACAGAAAGGGTGTTCACGCACTGGAATGGGCTTCCCAAGGAGGTGGTTAAGTTGCCATCCCTGGATGTGTTTAAAGATCATCTGGATGAGGTGTTGAGGGATATGGTTTAGGGGGGAACTTGTAAGGTAGTCCAGCTTGATGGTTGGACTTGATGATCCCAGTGGTCTTTCCCAGCCAGAGTGGTTCTGTGATTCTGTGAATGTTTTTGAAAAACTCCAGCCCCTAGCATTAGCATTAGACAATGTTAAAGTAATATACTTAATCGTATTTTTTCTTTGTGCTCCAAAATAATATTTGTATGTAGGTTTTTTCATTTAAGTAATGATTTTCAGCTGGAGAGAGAATTATTTCCACAGTATTTAATTCTGATATCAATTACAGATGTTGGCATTGAAGCTTCCAAAGAGGCTCTGCCTCTCACTGACATCCTCTCGTTTCAGAGATGTGCTTTGCCTTCTACAACAAAAATTAATTCTTTATGTTTTTAACAGTTTATGTTTTTTCTATTGCTCTTTGGCCACAAGTTCACTCAGATTCTGATCACTGAAGAGCCAAAGTCCAATCTGCTGCTTTAGGAACTGACATTGCTTCTTTGTTTTGTCTTTTCCTTCTGACAGGTCTGATAATCTGTCAAGTCACTAATACACCAAAATTTGTTTTTTGTTTTGCTTCATTTTCTGGTAATTTAAGAAGGTGAATTAGCCAGTGCAGAAGAACACTGGAGTGCTGCAAGAGAGCAAAGAAGAGCAAGAAACTCTCCAGTATCAAACTGCTCATCACACTGGCTTTCACTACTTAATGTAGTTTTGTTTTTAAGACGATGATGACGCAATAGATTTTACAATGTCTACAATGAAGACATACAATGAAGACAAGTATATCTGGCCAAGTAATTCATACTGCCTTAATAGCCAATGGTTATAAATTAAGATGCTTAAAACAGATCACATCCATCTTTGTCTATGACTACATGTTCTTGACTCCAGTAGAAATCTAGCAATAAGATTTGGTTGCCTAAGCAGCACGGAAGTCTGTCTGACTCAAAGAATTTTCCTTCTCCCCTTAACATAGTTTTGAGAGTTAAAAAAAAAAAAAAGAAAGAGCCTAGTCTTAGAGGATTTTCATGCCTTTCCTTAGGAGATTTTCTTCTGTGGAGAAAAAAAAGACAGTGCTGAGTATTCAGTTATTTAACATCTTTTCACTGCTGTAATCAAATCCTATACCAAAACTGGTCCATAAACTTTCACAGATTCTACAGAAGTAGAATCAGAATGCTTAAATTGTGCAGAAAGCATTTTTACTAAACTGATTCAAGACAAAATAAGCAAGATTTGGAACATAAATATGTACGATGTATAATGATTAGCCGCCAGTTACAGTCTCTGCAAATTTTCTGAACCTCCTAATCCCGAAGAAAAGATCTGAAAATTTTCCTCACTTTACACCTCCACATTTTGAAAATCAACATACAAGCTGCTACACGTGTACAATCAGTTCTGAAGAGTTTCACAAATCATAACAACCTCTACTTCTCACTTACTGATTACAGCCACCAGCACTAATTTCAAATCTGGGTCTGATTTGTCCAAGTATGGAGACTTGCAGTTACTGGACATACACACAGTTATCCTTGATGCTGTCTCTAGGCACAGCAAGAACAGAAGGGTCATTAGAGACAGTCAGCATGGCTTCACCAAAGGGAAGTCATGCTTGACCAACCTATAAGCCTTTTATGAGGGCATAACCAGGTGATGGCAAAGTGGTGCATGTGGTCTATCTTCAGTAAAACATCTGACACAGTCTCCCACGGTATCCTTGCAAGCAAACTGAGGCAGTATGGTCTGAACAATAGGGTAGTGAGGTGGACGGCGAACTGGCTGCAGGACAGAAGCCACAGAGTAGTGGTCAATGGGACAGAGTCTAGTTGGAGGCCTGTATCTAGTGGAGTCCCCCAGTGGTTGGTACTGGGACAGGTTCTATTCAATCTATTCATTAATAACTTGGATGAGGGATTAGGGTGCACTGTCAGCAAGGCTGCTCATGATACAAAGCTGGGAGTGGTGGCAAACACACCAGCAGCCATTCAGCAGGAACTGGACAGGCTGGAGAGCTGGGAAGGGAGAATGAACAAGGGTAAGTGTAGAGTCTTGCATCTGGGCAAGAACAACCCCAGGTACCAGTATAGGTTGGAGACTGACCTGTTGGACAGCAGTGACAAAGGGACCTGGGGCTACTGGTGGACAGCAGGATGACCACGAGCCAGCAATGGACCCTTGTAGCCAACAAAGCCAATGGCATTCTGGGATGGATCAAAAGGGGAGTGGTTAGTAGATGGAGAGAGGTTCTCTTCCTCCTCTCCTCTGCCCTGGTGAGAGCACATCTGGAATAGTGTGCCCAGTTCTGAGCCCCTCAGTTCCAGAATGACACAGAACTGCTTGAGACGGTCCAGTGCTGAGCCACAAAGATGAGGAAGGGAGTGGAACATCTCCCTGATGAGGAAAGGCTGAGGGAGCTGGGTCTCTTGAGCTTGGAAAAAAGGAGACCTCATAAATGTTGATAAATATGGAAAGGCCAGGTGTCAGGATGGAGCCAGGCTCTTCTCATTGTCATCTAATGATACGACAAAGGGCAATGGCTGTAAGCTGGAACAGAGGCGGTTCCACATAAATATGAGAAGGAACTTCTTCCCAATGAGGGTGATGGAGAACTCGAATGGGCTACCCAGAGGGGTTGTGGAGTCTCATTCTCTGCAGACGTTTAAGACCTGCCTGGTCATGTTCCTGTGCAACTTGATCTAGGTGATCCTGCTGTGGCAGGGGGATTGGACTAGATGATCTTTCCAGGTCCCTTTCAATCCCTAACATTCTATGATTCTATGATTCTGTAATAATTTATTTTCTAAATAGGACATTGAGAGACTTCTTCCTTCAAGTACTGTCCTGTAAACACCTGACTTCTGGACACAGTATATTTATTACACAGTCTGAATAGCACCACTTAGCTTAGAAAAAGATATTTTCAGGATTACTGAAATAGCAATACCACAAGAAGCATTTTCAATAGTATAGATTAAAGAGATGAAAGTCATGAGTCAACTCACATCACAGGAAGAACAACTTCTTATCTGCCAAAACACACCATTTATACACTTCAAATTATGAACACGTTGTGGTTGGTTTTGGTTTTTTAGTTCTCTAGAAAGACAACCACCACAAAACGGAGAAATGATTTTTTGATGGGAACTGCAAGGAGAAGACAGGAGCCACTTGATAAAACAAGAACAGAAAACAAATAAAAAATTACTAATCCAGCTTCACAAAGTAATTAAGCAGCTTGAATTGCTAAGTTAAACTACTTTACAAGGTAGTTAAGCAGCTCTATGGCCCATCCACAAACTGAGACAAGTCCAGCTGAAGAGCATAGCTAAAAAAATAATAATTAAAAAAAATCTGCTTGAATGGTCTCTACTTCAACAGTTAAAGTACTCAGATCATAAAGATGCAAGGTCTCAGACACATTTTTAAAGCATTTAGGTGCATGTCTAACCTGAAACCAGTAATTGTAACTCAACACACCTATTTGGTAAAATCTTAAAACGTCCTTTTAAGTTCACACGACGAAATCTTTGTAAACTAGTCTTCAGAATCCTTGAGTGTTTTTACACAAAGCCAAAGTCACACTGCTAAAAGATTCACTCACTTTTAGAAAGGGAAAGCATTGTCCTATGGAGGCTATGGTCTCATGGATGCTTCTGCAAATTTTAGCCAAAGTCTTCCAGCAACACAGAATTAAAATTATATTTGGTAGGATTATTAATGCTTAGCAAAGTAAATTCTATTCCATGCAACTAATTGTTCAGCTCAAACTTTCATATCATGTTTCAATTACTGCAATTTCTTTTTCTCTGTCACTGGCAAATTAAATCTCGTTTCACTGAAATCTATCCAAAACTAATTTTCCTAGATGTTTGCTTAGATCCGCTTTTCCATGAGACATACAAAATTGTAGCACTGTTTATTTTGGCACTATTATTAGGCTGCTGTTCATTCTCCTGGTTATTATTGTCTCATTGTTTTCCTTGTGCTCTGTCTTCTGCATGTCTGCAAACATCTCTAATCACCATCTGTACAGAAAATACAACTGGTGTGGTCGGGGTGACATGTAGGTATTGTATTTCTGAAAAACATGTAGCAGAAAAAGAACGATTAACTAAAGGCCACTGGGATAATACAAATACACATCATCTAACAGCCTCTGGCCTTTGGAAAGAGTGAACTGATTTTTATGCAGATTCATATGTGTATGCACAAATATATCTACATGAGTAATGGAATATGTGTGGTCTCATCTTCTCATGCTCAGCTGAGTGGACACTGTGAAATAATATTGTGCAAATATTTAGATTGTTTCCTTCTAAGAAAATTATCACACTGGAGAGCAACATGTCCCAATGCTCTCAAAGTAGCCCAGCACTGAAACACCTGATGGGTTCCTAACAGACTGTGTCACTGAAATCCAAAAGCTGCCAACAGGAACATCTTGCTGATTTTGTTTGTGATAGACTTGTTGAGGGCTGAGTGAAGGAGATTATTTTGTTATATGACAATTTTGTTCTTTTGTGAGCACAGTTTGTACCTGTACTGGGAGTAGCAATGACCATCTTACTTAACTGAAGACCAGAATGTCTGAACCAGGACTCTGCAGCCCCTTGTGAGGCACAGACCAGAGCTTACCTAGAAGCTTCTGGTGGCCTCTGGAAGGTCCTTTCCTGACAGAAACACTAGCTCTGAAGATTAATGATAAATCTAATTCACCCATCTAAACTATTGAAGAAGACAGAAGAAAGATCACACCTATTAAGTGTTTCAAATGTGGACAAGCCTAGGTTTTTTAATTGCAGTGCATCTACTTGTTACAACATTCACATTCCCCTAAAACAAACAGGTTTGATTCAAACTGCAGAGTGAGTCACGCAGTATCAGATGGGGGGATTGTGGGTGCCTAAGCCTTCATTAAACAGAAGGGAGTCTCATATTTTTTATCTGAAGCACAACCTAGAGTGGATATGGGAAGTGTGTTGCCATAGGAACCACTTTGCTGAAATGAGTAGGAGAAGTGAAGTGCAGGGAGAAGAGAAGCATTTAATGAAAGGGGGCAGGTATTGGATACTACTGCATAGGAGACGCCGCTGAATTTGTAAGATATTAGACAGATGTTAGTAGGGTGATTAAATTCAAAAAAGCGTAGCAGAAAAGGTAAACCTCATCCAGCAACTAATTGGGAGGAAACGTGCTCACTGTAGCACAACAGAACAAAACAGAAGTATAGTCAGCTTTCAGCAAATACAGCTGCCCAAGTGCCAACAGAAAAGTAGAATATCAATTTTATGCCATTGGCTTCAAACCAAGATGGTGTGCAAACTCCAGAACACAAGCAAAACAAAAATTAAAGCACTACTTTTAGTTATTTTCTTGCAACGATTATTCTGTGATTCTAACAATTAAAAAACCCCACAATATTTAGGAATAAGTTTATTTCTAGAATTCAATCACTTAGTCCCCTGAGTGGATAATCAAGAGTTGCTGGAGAATGTAAAACCAGGGATATATTCCTTTGATAGATGAGCGTGTCGCCCTCTACTTGAGTTGCAATAATAAGAAAAAAGCACCTCTAAACCACTGTTCTCATCAATAATCACATCACTAACAGTTGATAGCTCTAGACTGACTAAATTTAGAGACATGCTATGCTGTGAACTATATACCTAGAGAATAGCTACTTCTTCACACAGATAAATAGATGAAAAAGGCACAGGCTGTGGCAAGACCACAACATGCTGAAACAAATATAAATTATCTTGGTATCTCTTGTGCAGAGAATAAATTATGGGGCAGGTAAGCGCAGGTACATGGAGCCTTTTCAAGAGGTAACAAGAGATGAGGTGAGGATTCAAGAGGAAGGCAAAAAATTCTGGAGTAAAGACAAAGCACAAAGACCAGGCTTTCAGATAGGGTAGGAGGCATGAAGACACTATTAGAACTGCAAGATGTGCATGGGACTAAGATGCCTACCTGATGCTTGGGGATGCTGGTGAGATGGAGTTTTCAGCTTGTTCCTCTGGGCTACTGCTCTCTCTGGAGCAGAAAGAGACACAAGGCAGGGCTTGCCTGCTGGCGATGTGGGGAGAAGGGATTCAGGCTGGAGAGCAGACAAGATACAGCTGTCCTGTCCTGCTCTGTTGCAGCATTCAGGTCAGGATGAGCTCTAATAGCAAGCACACCTGAAGGCCAAGGAGGACTTCACAATACTTGAAAATCAAGTACACAATCTTTAAGGTCCCTTTGAACTCAAACTATTCTATGAATCCTAGAACAACACCTATAAAATGCATGCAACAATATAAAATTGTAGGTAATTCTTTTTCATGTGGTGGCAATAGTTACAATAAAACTGTAAAGGTCAAATCAGATTTTATTACTTAATTTTTAAAATGAACCCTGTTCTGAAACTGCAGTATACAGACTAAATCTGGAATTCTTTAATTCCCAGGCAAAGATTTATTTTTATACCAATTTGTTAAACAAGAGCTAAAGGAAACATCATGTATTCTGTTTATTTTTGCTCTAAGTTTATGCTCACTGTAGTACATGTGTATATATTAAATGTGTATATTCAAATAACACATGTTGATAGATTTAAAAATCTATAAGCATGCCTACATATTTAAATACACGCACCAAGTGAAAAATATGAACAATTTCTTAAAGTGTACATTATCAATAAATTATGTGAGGTGCACACAGAAAAATTCTCTACAATTCAAAAAATGCATATATATGATTAAAGTTTTATCTTATAAAGGGAAGTAAAGGAGAAGGAAAGAAAAGGATTATATGGCCCTTAAGTAGCTATGTTAGTGGCTCAGATTTTCAAGGCAACTAAACGTTGCCTGCTCTTCAGTTTCCGGAAATCAATTGCATTGAGAAGACACTCAAACCCTATCTGAGACAACACAAACCAAAATACGAGAGCCACAGCTAAGAATATCACAGCAAGAGTCAATGGTAGTTTCACATTTCAAAGGATGTTGGTTTTCTTTAGTGAGTGGAGTATTCCTGTGGAGTATGTGCTTTTTTTTGCCTAATTTCAGTGCTTTTTAGTGTCCATATCTCAGCAGCAAAACTTTGTCAGCACACAGAATTACAGAATGTTTTGAGCTGAATCTGCTTGAGAAGCTGATTCAGTGGAGATGTTTTCCTACATGATTTATTGTTCTTCATAACTGTAGCATTTTTAGCATTTCCTTTCTACATCCTGGGATAGCATTAAAATAATAAGGACCTAAGTCAGTCTTGGTAACCTATAGGCCCATAGCCTTATTTAAGTAGTGTTATCGGTTGATGTTTCCCAAAAGTGCTGGAACTAGAAAGCAGTATGTTAGTAGCCCTCCACAGTTTCTCCTAGACATTTATCAGAAGCAAACTGATCAGAATATATGGCCTTAGGGTAACTCTAAACTATATATTTATCTCTTCATGACTATCTATCCATTCTAACTAGAGATTTCTTTTTCCCCCATAGTAGTATATGAAGAATTTGTATCTGCATGTTTGCTGTGATTGCTGTAAAAACTCACTGACCTGTAAGTAGAAAAATCAGTTTCTGTAGGGCAGAAAAGGCAGCTATAAAATAAAAACACTGCCACACAGATATCAAACAATTAACCATGATCAATGCCATTATTATAAACCTCATGGTAAGGGATAAATATTTGCCACTGCTCATAAAGCATTACCTTCAGCAGAATTTTTAACATGGGAGTTAATACAAGGCTCATCACTGTACTCCACGAGACCCTCATCAAAATCCATTCTCCACTGGAAAATGCTAATTACTTCCAGGAATCTTTGGAAGAAGAAAGCCCTCAGAGCGAAAATCAACAGCAGCAGGATTCTGCAGTAAAACTTGAGTATTAAGTGAGACTACAGTAATTAATTGAGAACACAGTGTGGTGTAAGTGGAACTGATTTCCTACTGCAGTCAAACATCTGTACTAATGTAAAAAAATAGCCAAAGGACAGATTTCACAGAATCATAGAATCATTAGGGATTGGAAGCGACCTCAAAAGATCATCCAGGATCACCTAGAACAAGTCACACAGAAACACATCCAGGTGGATCTTAAACATATCCAGTGAAGGTCATTCCACAACTCTTCTGGGAAGCCTGTTCAGTGCTCTGTCACCCTCATTGGGAAGAAGTTCCTTCTGATATTTATTTGGAACCTCCTGTGTTCCAGCTTACACCCACTGCCCCTTGTCCTATCACTAGATGACATTGGGAAGAGCCTGGCTCCATCCTCCTGATACCCATCCCTCACATATTTATAAACATTAATGAGGTCACCCCTCAGTCTCCACTTCTCCAAGCTAAAGAGAACCAGCTCCCTCAGCCTCTCCTCATAAGGGAGGTGCTCCACTTCCTTCATCATCCTCGTTGCTCTACGCTGCACTCCGTTCAGCAGCTCCACATCCCTGTTGAACTGAGGGGCCCAGAACTGGACACAATACTCCAGATGTGCTCTCACCAGTGCAGAGTAGAGGGGGAGAAGAACCTCTCTTCATCTGCTGAGCACCCTGCTTCTGAGCCACTCCAGGATGCCGTTGGCCCTCTTGGCCACAAGAGCACACTGCAGTGCCACTAAAATAGCCAGAAGTTTCTCTAATGGAGGTTTAGCACAGCAGCACATCCTCTTGAAGGATTTCTGGTGAAGGAGAGATCACAGAAATACAATCTCTTGGGCGCCTCTGGCTTGTCAGAATGAGCTCACACTTCCGGGAAGCTGACAGAAAAGTACCATCTTTAAACATCCTTTTGCATGCAGAAGTTGCATCCACAACTCATGACTGGACAGAAAACAAACTACATTGACCTTTCCTGTCCTCCTTTTAATCTGTCTAGATAGGATTTCTGCTCCTTGGGAGTTTGTCTGGAGAGATGTTAACATTCAACTTAGCACATTTTATTCAGCTGTTGCTGTACTTCCCAATCCCAGCTCTTGCAGTCACTGCCCTTCAGCCCCATATATCCTAAGTGTGGGTTCAGCCAGCATCTGTATCTCACAGGTCCATGAAACATCATGAATGCTTTTGACATGGTTTGACCATGCAAAACCGGTTATGTTTTTGTATCTTCTAGCACTGTAGTCTATTTCATTAGCTGCAAACTTGGAAACTGCTAAGAGCCACAGTCAAAGCTGAATTTCTTCAGAAAAATAATAGTAACAGCTTTCCAGTGGTATGAGTATTGCAAAAAGAGCTTGCTACTCTAAGACTACTGCTTGCAAAGTCACCGAGATAAGACAAAGATGGTATTTGAACCTATTTTTGTTAAAGGCAAAGAAGAAACAGGGAGAAAACTTTAAGTGCAAAACTTCCAGATACAAAAATACCAGACAAAAATTTGTGAATCCTGAGATCTTCCTGCAGCATTGATGCATAAATCAAAACCTTTGAAAACAGGGGGACACTGTTTCTGGTCTATCTAACCAGTCTCTAGGGCAATTTTATCTTTTGCAGATGGACTCCTGTTCGATTTGAAATGCTTTGAGCCAGTCAGATGCAAACCACCTCTGAATCAACAGCTACTAGGAGTCCTTTTGCACCTTGGAATCGAAGAGGAAGAATTATTTGCCCATCCAGAGTTCTCTGCTAATGATCCTGCACAACTTCTACACTGGAGTGTACTGCTATCCAGTTTCTTCAGGGTGGCTAGTGCAGCCAGTGTGACCTCCCCACATCCAAAGGCACATCAGCACTTTTCTTTATTCCAACAGAAACGTCGTTCTAAAGCCATTGTTCTGGCATTACCAGGGCAATTAATTGAATCAGCCTTGGATACATTCCAGAATCAGTAGAAATTCAGTATGTAATGCTTATCCGTCTGTTGTCCACAGAAGAAAATTAGATAAGTTACCTATATTTTATACAGCTAAAATTAGGTGTGACTGATAATATCCTGATTTCCTTTACTCCTGTCATTCTTGTTATTCCTTCTTGTTAATAGGGAACCTTCTGGAAGTATTCTTCTTGAAAGCAGTACATTTTCCCAAAAAGACTCAGTTTCAATTAATTAGCATAAAGTAATTATTAAAATAATTTAAAATCTCTTATGTTTTACTCAGGAATGATCTTCTTTGTTATGATTTTTAAATGATCTTAGGTTATAATTATTAGTGGCTTCTCCTTAGCTTTACTTCCTATTTTATCTCAACAGGATACAGGAGAAAATCTATTTCCCAGGACCTAGTAAATAGCATGGCTGACAGACCTGGCAGAAAGGACAGGAAAAGGCAATCCTGTTTTCACAATAAATAACAATTTTACATGAAAACAAGTCAATGTGTTTGTGAGAGCTGGTTTTCCTCCAGGAAATGAAATTAATGGGAAAGACAGCAATTAGCCATCATGAAAGGATTTATTGCATTAAATTCGAATAAAAATTAATCACAGATGGGTTGCAGTGCTGTATATTAGCACAGTGCAAAGTGGAGGGGAGGACTCCTATTGTCTGCAGTTTCTCTTTCATCTTTGTATTTCCCCATCAAGACTGAACAACTTGTAACACTGATACTTTAAAAGGTTTTGTTGGAAGATGCTAGGCTCTAGTCAAGCTCATTTGAGAGAAAGAGGAAAATCACTATTACTAATGAGTATAAACAGGAAGTCAGGAATCAATTCCAGTGATTATAAACATATATGAGATTTCACCTCTGCTTGTTCCTTGTATTTCATTCCTATCAGCTCATAGGATGGAGTTTTAAACAGAGTTCAGGTACTGGCAGAGGTGGGAAGGGTAAGGACCTGTCAGGACCTGTGTGCAATCAATTTGTGTGTCTGGTAACGATGCACAAAAAAGTTCAAGATTTGCATCTCTGACATTTACTTGAAGAGTTAGTTGCATTCCCCTTATGCTTTTTTCTCCTCTCCCTTTTGCTCCTGTCTGTCTGCAATACCACAACTTAACATTAAATTTTTCCCTTCTTTCTGTATTTTGTTTCTGCTCATTATTCTTTGTTTTAGAGCTTAGACTTGCTTTGAGTTTCTTACACAGTGGCTTTCCACAATTACATCTCCCATAACACACAGTTGAGACAGAGCCCCCAATTTCACATGATATCAATAATCTTTAATCTCAAATCACCCCCTAAAATTACCATTTTCCTCATAAACACAAGTGTTCAGACTGTATTTCACTTAAAACAAGGGTCAGTAATTTTAAACAAAAGGAAGTATTCAAAGAAAGATGTAATTCAATCTGTATATCCTTGTTATTATCTCCTCATTTTCTTAAGGCTAGAGGCAATGTCTTTTTTATGCAATTGAGTTTACAGTTTTAATTTGCTAAACCTCTGCAGTTAGGCTTTGCTGTCTATGGGATAACTACTGGACGTAACTTGAAAATTAAACTCATTACAAATGGAGCATTATTTGCACATTAAGGAAAGTTCTAAGCCTCCAGGGTGGAGTACAGCTAGTGTGCAAGGAATCCCTTCCTCTGATGGTTCCCCAGGCAACTTAACCTGCAACCTTGGAAACCACACGGGAGGTGGAGCGCTGTGAAGACATCGCAGCCAACTCCTGTGATAAGATGGGCAGCTGTGGCCAAACCCTGTGATACGATGTACAGGGATGGGAACTTAGTGGTACATCGAAGGAGATAAACTGTACTTCTGCAACCCTGAGCCATCGTTCTGTTATTTGGACATGAAAGACAGAGGCTGGGATGTTTGTTGTAAAGCATGTCTCCTGCACCGAGGGATGCAGTTCAGGCGCCGAGGAATCAGGCCGTCCCGAGAGCGCTGAGCTGGAGAAGCTATACTGAAGAATTGAAGAATTCACCAGTCTGCAAACAGCCTGGGTGCCCTGTTTGCAGACAGGGGTGATGCACGAATAATAGAGAGGGTGGTCGTACTCGTCTCTACTTGACTGACATGCTCTTTTCCCTCAGATCTCTGATGTGAAAAAAAGACCCAAGGACCAATACGATAGTGAAATCCCATTGTATTTTTCTCAGAATATGTGATGGCATTTGGGACACAGTTTGTAGTTTGTGTGCACTAACCTGCTTAACCTTCTTTTCTGTACACAGTTATAGAGTTAATAAACCCTTTTCCAGTTTCCCTAAGCTATCCATTGCCTGGCAAATTTATCCGAGATCTCATCAAGACCTAACTGCTTTGTTTTTTTTCCCTTATCTTAAATTGTGATCTTGAACCAACCACAATGGTCTGATTCAGAACTTGGACCAGAAACTTCTGGGTTCTTGACTGAATCATGCATGAACACAAAGAATGACATGCACTTTCTGCTTTACCAAAAGCAATTACTTCTATCCTTTTTTTCCCCCATGACTTTATTTGTATCTTGCAATCGCTGCAGTGAACAAACAAAACCCACACTTGTTGAGACTAATAGCACTAAGAGCACAGAACTAGTAGCAGGGATATACCAGTGATCCAAAAAGACGATTTGAAAATGGAGTAGACAGTGATGACTCAGTGCCTTCCAAAGAGTCAGTCTGGAATTGAGACCGCTGTGCTTGGAATGAATGGGAGCAAAAAATAGAAAAGCCTGGCAATAATCCAGATTGCCAATCTAACTCTGTGTCAGCCCCATTTAGTTGGGCTTCATGGCCATGTTAGGTGGTGGAAAATACAACACCTTCTCCCACAAGTGGAACTGACAACATTTCCCTGAAGTCTCTGCAGAAGACACGATCAAGCCTTAAGTGACATTAGGCTAGGAGATTCTCTCTGTTGATAATCAGTTTTATACTGATAATCAGTTTTATCAGTTTTATCAGTTTTATGGTAGGGATTATCCAAAATAGGATAACTGCATGAGTTTGTAGAATCTTCCATTTTCCTATGTTGCCTATGCAACATCATGTTTTCGCTAAATGATGCTCTGATTAGTTAATTCTCAGACCATAGCTGTGAGTCTCTCTGGTTATTACTAGTATCTTTAAAATTTGTGAGCAGAATCAACAGGAAACTTTAAATTAGTCATTACAAATGGACTGGCAGCTAATACGAGATCAAACACATTTAAGTCATGTTTTCAGAGTTAGTAAAAGTCTAGTGTCTTGTGAAATTTTAGCTGAAATTTTAAAGGTGACTGAACAGCGTCTCTATAGTAACAGGTAAAAAAGCTTAAATCTGTTCTGTGGAAGACTGGTGACTCTGCCTTTTCTTAGTTTTCGTCTTCTGAATCTAGTCAGACAGATCTAGATAACAGGGAGTAAAAGGAGACAAATGGGTGTTCTTGCCTTGATTCTCTGTAACTTTCTGTGGCTTACCCAAAGCACCCACTGCTGTATATTCAGTCTTTCCAAAGCTGAAGAAGAGGAACCTGATACCTACAGGCACCCAGCAGAGAGGAAGCCACACACTGACAGATGTCTGCTTTGTCACTCTCACTTTTCTCTCTCTTTACAGTCCCTGACAATTCATTAGGGAACAACACAACAGAAAACCTGTTCTGATTGTGAATTCATATCAAAGATAGACCTCAAGTCAAACCATCTATCAACATATTGAAGTTAATAAGGCAAGGTTTCTAGGAATCTGGACTTCTGGTTGTAACAAATGCCACCTTTGTATTCCAGTTCATGGCTTTTTTTTTACTGGAGCAGTGTTATCTGCAGTTATCAAATGTTGTGATTACCATGGCAACTCCTCACTCACTTTTTCTACTGTTTTGCTTGTCAATCTGCTAGAGGTACAGAGTCTAAAAGCACAATCCTGCAAAAGGATGAGCAATTTTGTTATACTTCTTGCGCTCTGAAATGGAATGATCTCAGCACCTCAACAGAACAGCTCAACTCCTTACAATGGCAGTCACCCTGCACTACTTTGCATTCAGAAAGACTGTTTCAGGTTCATTTGAGGTGAGAAACAAAAGCAGTCATTATACACATAGGTAATTTCATTACCTCTGTTACAGCAGCCCCAGATGTCCCAATCAGCACGGCATTAAGACATCACTTAGAGATGAACAGATTTGATGTATTTTTAAAAACAAAGCAACTAGATTCTTTTGCATTTCTGTTATTTGTTCTTGTAGCATGAAGGATGTCATCCTTCCTTGTACACATCATTCTGACATGGGAAGATCAGCAGAGAAGGTGGAGGAGTATTTTGCTCTCACTGCTTACTACTTTCTCATTTGTAGCAATTCACAGTCAGAACACGCTAAACCTGGGACTGACCTGTCTCAATTTATCTTTTCTGATTTCCTGCTTGTGATAGGAATAGGGAAAAGGGATGAACATTGTAAATCAAATGAAACAAAGCCCTCAGTCCAAACCTGCCTAGCCCAATCGCAACTTTTTCCAGGCAGATTAATTTCACAAAAGCATTCTCTAAACTCCACACTTATGTCAACATTCCTCTGGGATTAGTCTACAGGGTAATCAGATGTTTGTCACCCACACTGTCTCATGCAACCTGTTCAAGCACCACTAAGAAGAGCATGTGCTTTAGTGCAGGCTTTACAAGCTGATCTGGAAAATGATCGTAACACGTATGAAATTCAGATGAACAACTGGTAGCAGAACTTACTGGTAGCTAGATTTCATGTACGCCTGCAGGATATCTGAGTGCTATCTGAGTGATTATTATTGCTTCTACCCTTCCATGTTGTATATCTGGGGACTAAGGAGTAGAAACTTCTACACAGAAGACTTCTCCACCCAAAACTTAGGTAGGCTAGGACCTCCATTATCTAAATGCAAATCAACCAGTTGTGAAATTGAGTTCTGCCAACCGGCTTAACACCATGATGATATTGAACTCTTTTCTAAGTCTATGGGCATTTCTAAACTCACAAGAGCATCTAAAATGAGGTAATGTGCAAAACTGTTGTTGCATTTAACTGCTTATCAATCTTTCTGAAAAACACGAAATATTGTTTCAATATGATGTATTTTCATCCAAATTGATTCTGTCATAGAATCAGAGAACATTAGGGATTGGAAGGGACTTTGAAAGATTAGTCCAATCCCTCTGCCAGAGCAGGATCATGTAGATCAGGTTGCACAGGAACATATCCAGAAGGGTTTAAAATGTCTCCATAGAAGGAGACTCCACAACCACCCTGGCCAGCCTGTTCTAAGTGCTCTGTCACCCACACTGTGAAGAAGTTCCTTCTCATATGGATGTGGAACCTCCTATGTTCCAGCTTACACTCGTTGCCCCTTGTCCTATCATTAGATCACACTGAGCAGAGCCTGGCTCCATACTCCATCCTGGCTCCTGACACCCACCCTTTCCATATTTAACGGGGTCACCCCTCATTCTCCTTTTTTCCAAGCTCAAGAGACCCAGCTCCCTCAGCCTTTCCTCATCAGGGAGATGTTCTACTCTCTTCATCATCTTTGTGGCTCTGCGCTGGACTCTCTCCAGCAGTTCTGTGTCCTTGAACTGAGGGGCACAGAACTGGACACAATATTCCAGATGCAGTCTTACCAGGGCAGAGTATTGGGGAGTACTGTTCAAGTAGAATTTTAAATTCATATATTTGTATATGAAGTTACAAATAGTGTGATTTCTATCTCCCAGGTATTCTTACGAGTGGTGCTTGCAGTGATCTTCCTTTGACCGAGTTTTGTTTCACCATGGAGTGGAAGGCAAGAAAAGATCTAATAGGTGTATTTCTACTGATTCAATGGCGGTTCTGTCCTCTTCTCTATTGAGAAAAATCGATAGTTTAAGAGAACACAACCGGCAGCTGACTATATTTAATTTTCCTCTAAAGAAATTCCATATCTTTATAAAACTACAGATATTAAAATTGATTTTATTTTTAATTTTAAGGAGTCAAATGAACAAGGGGCAAGTGGTGTCAGCTGGAACATAGGAGGTTCTACATCAATCTGAGAAGGACCTTCTTCCCAGTGAGGGTGACAGAGCACTGGAAGGGGCTGCTCAGGGAAGTCTCCTTCTCTGGGGACACTTAAAACCCATCTGGATATATTCCTGTGCTACTTGGTCTAGGTGGTCCTGCTCTGGCAGGGTGATTGGACTAGATGATCTTTCGAAGTTCCTTCCAATCCCTAATTTTTGCTTGGGATCTTTCCCTCTCTATATCTCAAGGGTGTCATTATTTTCTCTGCAGCCTTTGGAAGTAGATTCCTGTGTTTAAGAGGTGTTGGAAATTATATTTGACTGGACTTCCTCTCCTGGAAACAGATGAATGTGTTTTGAATATAGTTCCAGGAATAAACATTGTTGGTTTTTTTAAATTACTTCATTCTTTCCTGAATATAAATCATCCCTTTAATGTCAGCTCTTTTGCATTTCTCTTGAGGAGACCTGATTTAATTTATGCTAAACCTAATGGAGCACCTGTGTGTGCTGGATGAAAAATGGACTGCATTAGATTAGATTAAGAAATGTCACATGCTAAGTGGAGAAAACAAGCAGCAAAGCTCTGGAGTGGCTTCTAACCTTTTTGTTGTCCTTTTGGAATCAAGAAAGCTCTGAAATCAAAAGCTGTATGACAGCTTTAGCAGGTAATAAATGACCAGTAGTATAAAGAAAGATTTTTCTACTCTATTTTGCCAAACAATGACATAAAATTGTCATCAGTTTCTCATGTGCATAGAAGTTCAACCCATGAACCAAGGCTTAATGGACAGATGGAGAGATTAAAAACCAAACAAAGTTTTTTCTTATGACTTTATCAATCTGAGAAGCAGTAACTTGGAAATGCTGTCAACTCCTGCCCATATATCGAGGAAAGATTATACCAGAACAATGTGATATATTTCAAGAGACAGTTTAGTGGTTTGGGGCTGCAGAGCAGACAGTTGGGCTTGATGATCTTAAAAGACTTTTCCAACCTTGATGATTCTACAATAGGTTTTGATTTTTCATAGTATCATAGAATGGTTGGGGTTGGAAGGGACCTTAAAGATCATCTAGTTCCAACGGCCCTGCAGATCCAGGGACATCTTCACTAGAGTAGATTACTCAGGGCCCCAGCCAACCTGGCCCTCAACACTGCCAGGGATGGGGCAGCTACAACTGCCTTGGGCAACCTATTCCAGCATCTCATCACCCTCACAGCAAAGAATTTGTTCCTCATGTCCAACCTCCATCTCTCCTCTTCAAGTTTACAATCCTTTGCCCTTGTCCTCTTGCTACCACCCATGTCAAAAGCTTTCTTGTAGCCCCCTTCAGAGACTGGAAAGCTGCTAGAAAGTCACCTGGGAGCCTCCTCTTCTCCAGGCTGAACAACCTGAACTTGGTCAGCCTGTCCTAATAGGAGAGGTGCTCCAGCCTTCTGAGCATTTGAGCTGCTCTCCTCTGGACACGTTTCAGGACTTCTGTGTCCTTCTTATGCTGGGGTTGCCAGAACTGGACCTAGGACTCCAGGTGAGGTCTCAGTGAAAAAAATTCTATTCTATATTCTATAAAAATTCTAATTTGGATACAATTCCATCTGCATTCTTAAAAATTCTTAAATTCATTTTAAATTCATCTTAAAAATTCTTAAATCAGCTGGAAGTGGATGGCATGGGTGTAAGATGTACAGGTAAGAAATCAGCTACAATTTGTATATTCTATGTAATTCTTATATTAGCTTTATATAAGAATTATACATAATTAGTTTATTGTCTACATAGGGTACCAGAATATGCTGTAGGAGAACTACTTGGAAAAGTAAGTTGATGGATCTCCTTCTCTGGAGATGTTTAAAACCCACCTGGATATGTTCCTGTGCAACTTGGTCTAGGTGATCCTGCTGTTGCTGGGGGATTGGACTAGATGATTTTTTCAAGGTCCCTTCCAATCCCTAATGTTCTGTGTTTCTGTGAGTATTTATTTAAGAGGGAATGCCTCATTAACAAGGAAAGATGATTTTCCTAATGTAAATCAGCAATTTGATCTAGCCTGAGAAAAATCAAATATGACTTTAAGACTTATCACACATGAAATATCTCCATTAAAGATTGGGGACTACTCCTTCTAGTAAATACAGAATTATTAATTTCCCTGTACTATTAATATCTTAAGATGAAAGAAAGTTTTAAAATAATCAGCCTGGATTACAGGGTGAAATTCAAAGCAAGAGAGAGCTGAGTTTACAGAAGTCTAAAGGGGAGGTATCATTGTTTCTGCAACTACTGCAAATGGGCACACACCACAGAGAGAAAAGAACAATCTAAGGAACAAAGACTCCACCAAAGCAAGTCTTCATAATGTAGAGATGAACACATACAAGCTATAAACTGCAGCTGTCTAACCGTCAGAGACGAAGAGGTTACAGTTTAAGTAAGAGAAGTAAAGGGGAAAAAAGGGTACTTGTTGTTAAGGAGGAGTCAAACAAAATTCCAAAAGACAGATTTTGATGTGGTTGCCTGTGCCAGAAGTTGTCTGAGCCAAATGCAATGGACTCACCTTCTGATCTTCTTGTAATAGGTCAATGTAATCCTCCAGGATGCTCTGTACTCCTCAAAAAGAGGAAGATCTTCAGAAGGATGACCTAGAAAACCACAGAACATTAGGGATTGGAAGGGACCTCGAGAGATCACAGAATCACAGCACATTAGGGATTGGAAGGGACCTCGAAAGATCATCCAGTCCAATCCCCCTGCCACAGCAGG